>PVKN010043814.1:0-10189 GCA_004027915.1 Capromys pilorides
TTTTAAAGGACAGTTTCTGGCATGGGCATAACAGTGTCTCCTCGAGTTCACTGCCTTAAACTATTCATATAGCAAAGATGACTACACACACGACTTTCTCAGCAAGTGCTGCTGTCACACCATTGTGGTGTGAGGCACCATAGCCTTAACCAGATCCTCTGGTAACTGAGCCTGCAGCAGTCTGTGGTCTGTAGCTCCTTCTCCTGGACCCATCTGCTGGCCCAGATACTTCTTGACAGCAGCAAGCTAAAAAAAAAAAAATGTCTTGCTACCCATCTGTGTAACATCATGTGTAGCAAGAGCAAAGCCCGGCGACTGTCCTACAGCCTTGCTGACCAGTACAGCGACCATCCACAGTTTGGGCCTATGGAACATGACCCTCTGACGGCTTTTCAGTGCTGTGAATGTGAGGCATGAAGTCCAGCATTTCCACCTTCCTCGGTCTCTGTCTTGCTCTAGATCAACTTAGCATTTTCCTTCTTAGCATTGGCCACAATGTTCTGTGGAGCTCTCAAAGTCACATTAGCCTTGAGTTCACCACACACTTGCAGCAAATTCCTGAATTTACACATTGTATCCTGAGATGAGAGCCTTGTGGCAAAGAATTACGGATTTTCTAGTTCTATATTTTTACCTCTATGATTAAACAACACTCAGATTTCTTTACTTTGCTTTCTTTCTTTCTTTCTTTCTTTCTTCTCCTCCTCCTCCCCCTCCCCCTTCCTCCTCCTCCTCCTCCTTCTTCTTCTTCTTCATGTAGTTGGTGCAGGATCTCACTGCGCAGCTCGGACTTGTAGTGATCCTCTTGCCTCATCCTCCCCAGGGTTGGGGTTATGGGCGTGCACCACAACACTAAGTCTCAGTGGCTGGATCGCCGAGCCCAGGGCAGAGGCCAGTGCAGCATGCGATGCTGA
This sequence comes from Capromys pilorides, assembly GCA_004027915.1. Classification (NCBI taxonomy): domain Eukaryota; kingdom Metazoa; phylum Chordata; class Mammalia; order Rodentia; family Capromyidae; genus Capromys; species Capromys pilorides. The sequence goes on from PVKN010043814.1 coordinate 915, forward strand.
GGATTGAACCTTGGCCCCTGCATTTGCCTGAGCAGTGCCTTAGTCTGCTGAGCTATCTCACCAGCCCTACTACTCAGATGTCTCAGAAGTATTCTAGCCGAAGGACAACACGATCATTCTATAGCTAGAATTCCAGTTTTGCTTTCCTTTAGTTCCATGCGCCATGTGCGCAGCTTTGGGTGAGTTCTCTGTTTTTGTCTGTCTCAGTTTCCTCATAAGCAAAATACAGGTGATCATGGTCGCTAAGGGAGGAAGTGTGACTGCTCGCTGCAATAACCCAAGCAAAGCGCCGGCTACTTTGCGCACACAAACCAAACACAAACAAGCAAACAAAAAGTGCTCAAAACACACTGGGTTCCCCCAGTGGCGCTGCCCTCCTCTAAGGCTCGGCTCAGCTCTCTAGCACCTCCCTGAGCCTTGCATGTGGCCCTGGGGTTGCAGGCCCCCATTTATCATACGATCACTTATCTAAGAGACTGGGTGCGATATGAAGCTCTAACAGCCACATGCAAGGACACTGATAATTATTATGTTTCAAAACTATTGCTCACAGTTCTGGGAACTAAGACAACGCAGGGAAGCCCTGCTCTGTGGCTGGCTCTTAGCCTACCTTCTTTGTTTCCAGCTCCCATTATGGTGAGACACGCAGCTCCTCAGAGGCAGAAGTCAGGTCTTTTCTGGAGAAATGATTGTGACTTAACTCTGAGACTGTACGCCCCAGCAGTGCCTACCTCAGTCCACGAGGAGGGGATCTTTGCACATAACACACCCTCCTGTCATTTTGAAGATTAGGCGGAGCACATAGGAAGGCAACTGTGCTAGGCCAGAGAATACGGAGTGCGTGAGAAACCCATAGCACAAGCGGACAGATGATGGGGAGCACGTGAGGCCCCTCAGTGTGGCGCAGGAGATCAGCAGGGTCACAGCAGGGTGCAGGGCATTCTCTAGAGCTGGGTTGCCAAGCCTAAGGTACACCGAGGCAAACCATGGAACACTCCGAGAGCAGTCTCTGTTTGCCAGGTGCATTGGTCCTAGACTGGACTGATACACTCCTAAGAGTGGAAATGGCAGCCAAGCTTCTGGAGGTTCTTGGGTCCAAATTGCAAACTCCAGCCGGTGGTTCCTGCTGACACACACGCACAGCTTGGCTGAAGGCCTCCTGCTTCTCAGGTGCGTGGGCCGGCTTCGCTAACTGTGCCCTGCGCCTCTGACACAGTGGTTACCCCTTCTGGGATCACTGGGAAGACTAGGTGACCTCAGGTATGCATTGAGGCATGTGACAAACATTGCCTCAGGCATGTGACAGACTCCCCTCAATGCCTTCACTAGCACCATCATGCTGTTTCTTTGTTGTAAACTCTGAGGGAAGCCTGATCCTTACAAATTGGGAGATTATAATCCATCAAAATCGATAGCCGTCGGGGAGATCACTCACTGACAGGAGCACCTGTCTGGCAAGCGCAAGGTCCCCAGTTCGATCCCTAGTACCAAGAAAAAAGATGCACAGCTATAAGCAGTATCATGTGTACACAGCATTATGCACAAGTTGTTTTCCTAAACAGTCCTCAGCTACACATTTTCTTGTATTTATTAGTTATCACGTCTGAGGAAAACTCTTTTTCTAAATTGTACTGTTTGAAGTTAAGGAACTTGGAAGTAGTTATTTTAAAAAAGCAAAGCCCTTGTACTGGTACCGGTTTTAAATGTCCTAAGTGATCCAAAGAGCTACGGAGCATCGTACAGCCAGGCTTTGACTCCAGCAATTGTTAATGTACGTATCCACCACATACTTTGAATGCACCATACAGATCAAGCGTTTTCGGCGATTTCTCTCACATAGGCACACCCTGCCCTCCTGGTCCACCGCAGCCAGTAGAGCTGGCCCCGTGAGAATCCTGGATCTTCCCCTGAGCCAAAACGGCCGCGAACAGTGAGAGGCTTGGCAGGACTCAGGCCACGGCGGCAGGAAGGAAGCAGGTGGGCTGGGCGAGGCGCCCAGCGCTTTGGAAGCAAGGGGAGTATTTGAGGAGTGTTAATCAGCATGGGTCTTTCACTGCGATTTTTTAAAGTTTAAGCATTCGCCATGCTTTCAGATTATACTCCGTACACTACTGTGTGGACGCGAATAAAAGCTCCTCCCTGGGCCTGGAAAACACCGAGACACCTCCAGGTCCTCCGCACCGGGCAGCCGGGCTGTCTCCTGCTAGGCGCTGCAGCCAGCGGGCCTCGGAGCGGGCTGGGGACCAAGCTCGCCGGGCTTTTAAGGACAGAAGCTGGTTCCTAATGTACTCGAAAGCTTTGTATCTGCTGGCGTCTGATTAGGGTTCCCTCGCCATCTCCGTATCTTCAGAGAAGACAGAAAGTTAATTTTAAATTGGGCCTTGAGGTGGTCGACGTCCTGGCGGGCCGCCGTGTTCCCTGTGGATGTGCTTTTCTGGATGAGAAATTTGTCACCACCTCTCAGCCAAGAACACACTTGTGCCTGCGGTGAAAGGGATCCAAATGGAAAACTTTATAAACACTCTGATTATGTTTGACATTATTTATTCAGTGGAATGCATTTAGTTTATATTTCACTTTGGCAATGCAAGATGTTTTTTCATGATTGTATTATTAAAATTAAGAAAAAACATCAGTATTACCCTTTAACATCTCCATAATTGTGTAAGAAAATATAAGATTGTTCCTGTTGCTTAATTTTTTACTATTTTATTTTGTTATTTTTATTTCAGTTTGAAGAGTAAAAAAAAAGCAGAAACAAATAGCAAGAACAAAGTCAGAAACAGGATAACATACAACATTACATATGTTACAGACTTTCAATATTTTATTGTTGCTGTTGTGTGGCCTGCTCCGCCTGTCCCGCACGAGGGGCTGGGGCCACATGTGGTGCCAGGGGTTGAACCACGGTCCCCGAGCTTGCCTAAGCTTGCCGAAGCAGCCCACAGCCCACCAGTCTTATTATTTTAGAGCGTGAACCAGAAAAGCATTTTTGACTGATTGTCAAACTCATGTTTCAGGGAACGAATTTAAGCAGCCAGCGGAGCTGGCACCCCGCATCGCAAGCCACACCTGCTGCACGGGCGACTCTGGTTGCCGTGTACACCTGGGCCGTGGGTGCTGCTGGGGCTTAGACGGTGCACGTGCATGGTGTGAAGCAAAGCACTGTGGTCCCCGCTACTCCTCCGACCCCTCTGCCCAGCCCAGTGAGCCCACCCTACCGTGCATGTGTGACTCGCTTGCCCTGCTCAGGTGCCATGGTGCGGTAGGCACAGCCGAGGCCCCTGCGCTCGCAGTGTCCACACTGCAGGGGAGGACGGGGTGCGCGATGGCCAAGTATCACGGAATAAACTGGGTGGCGAAAGCTCTGGGAATGAAACTGAGGCAGGGCAGGGGGAGAGGGCTATGGAAGAGACCCTCGCTTAGAATTACGGTCAGAAAAAGGGACGCAGCTACGGCAAGGTACACAGGGTACCGCCCGAGTCCCTCATGGGCCGGGGGTGACAGCGCTCTGCAGAGCCCGCTGTGAGCTTCGTCGCTGGATCACTGTTCGAAGGTGGGTCGGGTCAGGGGGCGTGAGGGCTTGATGCTCATGAGAAAGCTAAGGCTCCTGCTGGGGAAGGGCTTGGCCGCTGAGGGCGTCTCCCCCACCCACCGTGCCCCTTTGCTGCCTCGCGTTCTGCCTCACCCGGAGACTCCTGGCCAGATCGCATCGCCCTCCATGGCACTGGGCAAAGCAAAGCCCTTCCGAGCACCTTGACACTGGTCTTGCCAGTCCCCAGTTCTGTAAGAAATAAGGGTGTTTTCTTTATAAATTATCCAGTCGTAGCAGCGGAAGAAGGAATAGAAAAGACATTTCCAGGTGATGATTCATTGTCAAGCAACATGGTAGCAACACCTTGCCCAGCGGCTGCCTCTTCCGCCACAGAGCTGAGTGCAAGCTCTGCCCGAGCAAGCCTGGTCAGGGAAAACCAGCTCCTGCCGCGAGCGAGCGGAGGCACTCGGGGACACAGCGGGGCTGCGGAGCCCTGACCGAGGGCAGTCCTTCTCCGGAATTATCTGCGTGGTTAACACAGCCGAAACTCTACTATCTCCATCTCCCAAAGGGAAGTGGTAGAAAGGAACATGTCAAGATACCCAGGGGACAAGATAATGGCTGTAAGATGACAGAAAACAGCAGGCCTTGCCTGAAGGATTCCAAACAAGGAGGTTGGATCCACAGGCCAAGCAATTACAGCTGGAGTGCAAGCTCTATTAAGCGATTTGGGTTTACCCGGGTAAGAATTCTAGCGTGTCACTAGGCAAGATTACGCCTAATTACCATGGTGTGGTTGAGGGGCGGGCATGGCGACTGGGAACAAAGAGAGCTTTAAGTGACAATACTTTCAGTTAATGTTTAACTTGGAATTGTCTTCATCTATATAAGCATAATCTATTCTAAACTAAGAAAAATATTTACACTAATAATGGAACATCAGTGTTCTAGATCATCACTTATTTTGGATAGGATGTGTTTTATGCTGTGTAATATACAGACACATATGCTGCATTACCAAGATTCAAAGACACACATATATGAAAACATGCTCACACCTCTTCGATACCATTTCATTTCTGGAAAAAAAAAAAAAAAAAGTAGAAACGAACAGTCAATGCAAAGGAAAGATCCCTGTTGCATATTTTTAGAGGCCACTCCAGAGGCTGCGGATGCAGCACTCTAAAACCTATTTTCAGTAACAAATCAAGGAATCACTGATTGTCTTGCTTTTGTCATAATAACCCTAAAAATCGGTAGTGAACAATGCTGGCCTCATGTGCCATAAGAAAATCAGAGTCCTCAAATCCAGGTGACCGAGAAAGTCCCTGAGCCTGCCACCACTGATGTTAATTACTCCACTCTGTGAGCTGAGCACCAGCACTTCAGATGCTTTTCCGGCCGCTTTCCTTCTCACATTACTGCTTCGATTTCTCTTCTCCTTCACGGTTGTGTAATTTTGGCTTGGCTTCTAGCAACAGATCTTTATTCCAGAAAAACACAAATATATGAGCCTATTCTAAAAATAAAGTCTTGAGGGCTGGCCGGATGGCTCAGTGGACTGAAGCACGTGCTTAGGCGGAGCACAGTGGCTGGGGTTTGACCTCGGCATGCCATGCTGGCCCCATCCCCGGGGTGCACTGAGACAGCCATTGAGATTGGGCATCATGGCATAATCTGTAATCCCAGAGTTTGGGAGGCTGAAAACAGGAGGATCACTATTAGTCCAATCTATTGAGACCCTGTAGACCCCATAGATCCTGTCCTAAATACAGAAAAAAAAATAAAGTCTTTATTATATATTAATTTTTTAACACACCCCAAAATACATATGTATTTGTTACCTTAGTTTTAAGGAAAAAAATAGGATCAGACTACTTATCCTGGTTTACCCGGGCCCAGACAGGGCTTTTCATGAGAACCTGATAGCACACAAATCAATGACAAATAATCTGAGACATAGTGACAGGACTTTTTCATTATCGACTTGGAAGATAATTAACTAATCAAGCTGGACAAATGGAAAATAACGAGATAGGAGGGTGTTGTGATTTATACCTCATTGTCCCTCCAAAGCTCGAAACACTCTTGAGTGGGGCCTTGGGAGGTGAATGGGTCCTGCATGCACAATTCCCATCAGGTGTCTCAGTTACTTTTCTCTTGTTGTTGACCCAAAATACCTGATGCCAGAAATGAAGGAGAGAAAGGCTTACTTAGCTAACCATTAGTGGAGGTTTCAGTCCACATCTGTCTGGCTTCAAGGCATGACAGCACATGGCAGAGGGCAGCAGCTCACGGCAGAGGGAAACAGCAAGAGCAGCCAGAACAGAAAGGGAAGAGCGCAAGAGCAGATTCTGCCCAGCCCTCGTATTGCATGCAGGCCTCCCGTCCTCGGTGGATACAGCACTCATACCCATAACTCCAGCCCTGAATGTTGCATCACTCACGAATGGTAGAAGCCTGCCCTGTGACTGCAGGAGGCTTTGGGGGCCCTCCAGACTCAAACCCTAGCATCTGTAGACTGGCTCACAGCCAAATGTGGTCTTGGGAGTTGGAATCAGGTTGTCCCTGGTGATCACTGGGAGCTTGGAACACATCTGCTTCCCCACCTCCTCATTCCATGCTCTGCTTTCTGTCCTCCAACCTGTGAGTATTCCTCTGCCCCTTTGCCATGCTATCCTGCCAGCCTACGGTGGGTTATACATACAAACCAAAACACAGGGGTGCCTCAGTCCGCGAACTTAACTCATTCTGTTCTGGGAAAGGTGGCCACATTCATGGTTGAGTTTCATCAATAAGAAATGGGACTAAGACAGACTTTGGCAGCCAGAGCAGGGTCACTACAGTGATGCTCACTGGGTTTGTGATTCAGAGCACTGGGGAGTGATCAGCTGGGGAAGACGTGGAGGTTCTGGAGATAAGAGCTGGAGAAGCAAACCGAGGGCACTGGAAGGCTGAGCTCCACAGGAGATCCTAATGAAGTCTAGGAGACCAGAATGCTGATTTTTAAAAAGATCACATGGTAAACACCAGGCTCAGGGGTTTCCCGTGGAGAACAAGGACTCTCCATTGGCAGTTGGACTTCAGACCATATGTGTTAGACTCTGGCAGAGAGTTTGCATAGCTTTTGCTCCTGTCCTGAGACGTTGTGGGAGACTATAATTAGGAGCTGCAGAGGAATTGATGCACAGGAGGAGTTTAGGCTGTGGTGGGGGCCCTTGGGGGCTGTGTGCCAGTTCTCCACGGAGAGTGAAGACTCAACGAAGATCTGAATGACTTGAAACATTTTGAGTCTAGCAACGTTGGAGCCTGAAAGGTGGGAGCAGAGGACATCTTGGTTGCAGAGAAGATTAACCTTAAAAAGAAGCCAAGAACTTCACATCAGGAGAGCGGGAGGGAGGCTGGAGAGAGCCAGACGCACCCCTCACTGGCTCCAAGGTGCAGCATCTCGGTGATTGTTCTGCAGAGAGAGCCCAGGGCACCCTGCTCAGGAAGGGTAGCCTGAGGAATTGACTCCTTGGGTTCCAGGACCCAGGCATCCAGACAGAGATCCCTGAAGCCACAGTGCCAAAGGCCTAGGCTCCTGCTGAAGCCAGCAGTCAGCATAGGCTTCTCCTGTGAGGTAGTGGTCATAACCAGATGCTGAATGCTCGAGTTGTGTTTTATTGGAGGCTTCCAAACGGATTTCAGAAGAAAGGTGTGGAGGTCAGGCACTCTGCCCTTGCTTGTGTAGGGGGTGGAACTGTGAAAGTAAAGCCAAGGTGTAATGTAGACCCCAGAAAGTTGGAGAAGAAAGGGATATAGAGCATCTGAGAAAAGCCCAAAGGAGCTAGCAAAGCTAGGCCGAGAGAGCGGCCTTGGGGACCACAGCCGCCTGTGGGATGGGGCTCTCTGAGGGACCACCCAAGATGTTCAGAGCTCAGCACTGCGCCCTGAACATGAGCCATGGGTATGCAATTTGCCTTGCTAGGTTTCCATCTTGTCTTGGTCCTATTCTTTCTATCCCACCATTTCTCCTTTTAGGAATGGGAATGCTCGCCCTGTGCCGCTGCATGCCGACAGTGTTTCCCTTTATTTTTATTTTTACTTGGACTCACAAGGCTCTGGAAAGAAGAGAATTTGCCACAGAGCAGACTTTGGACTTGGATTTTTCAGCAATTCTGGAACTGCTAGGACTTTGGCAATGGTTAGAAATGGGCTATGTGCATTGCTCATACATAATGCACAGGAGTGTTTTGGGGGGCCAGGGACAAAATGCTATGGTTTGTATCTAGATGTTCTCCCCAAACCTCTTGGGCTCATAGGCTGTGGGGAGGACGGGGACCCTTGAGACATGACAAGTATCAGAGGATCAATCCACTGGAGGTGACCTTAATAGGGGAAGCCGGTGGGTCCCAGGGCTCGAGGGTGGCACAGGGCGCAGCCAGCACGGGTGCAGCTCTCTCCTGGGGACTCCATGCCTGCTCTCCTTTCTAACCACCATGCCAAGCCAGCAGGCTCTGCTCTGCTCTGCCCCTCTGCTCCCACTCCTGCCTCAGAGCTGGCCAGTCATGGACCGAACTCTCAGCCAAAATAAGCATCTCCTCTCCTCGCTGTGCGCGCCAGGCATCAGGCCTTCACATTTCTGCTCTACTTTCTCCATTAAGCCAGTTTATGGAATTTCAGCTTTCCTGAGGAGTTTTTGCTGTGATGGTCTGGAACAGAAGGAACCTAAATTTAATAAAGATCATCCTTAACTTTGAGGCTCAAAATTTGCAATCTCATTTTTTTCATTTATAGACTATAGAAAGATTTCATTATACCAAGAAGGAAAAGACCACTAAAAAAAAATAAAAACAAAAACCAAGAACTGAGTGGAACCTCACAGTTTGCTGAATGAGGGGATCTGATGCTTACCAAACATTCGAAGAGCTGCTCTGGTCATTCACTGCCACGGGATATTTAAATTAAAACTATGACGCTGTACCTTCATATGCTGCCAAGAAGATGTCATAGTTATTGGCACTACCATGCGTGGCTGAGGCCATGGGCCCCTGGGACACGCAGGCCACTCTGGTGGGAAGCACAGCGGTCATCACGGAGGGGGACAATCAAGCCATTGGATTTTACTGTCTTCTTTCGAGGACAGCTTTCAGGAACGATGTCCTTATGTCTTCTCTTTTGTCTCTCTGTCCTCATCTTGGCAATGATTTCTTGGACTGTTTTCTCCTTTTATTGACACCAAAAGCTCAGGAAACAGAAACCAAGACAGAAAAACGGGACAAAGTTAAAGGGAAAACATTTCTACATGACAAAGGAAATAACAGGACGAAAGTGCAGAGCATATAATAGAAGAAAATAGTTGCAAACCATGCACTGACAGGGATTTGAGTACAGAAGAAACTCATGTGATCAATAGCAAGAAAAAAATAACCTGACCTTACAATGCGCAAGGACCTTAATAGTCTTTTTACAAAAGAAAATATAAAATATCCAGGGGGCCTAGGAAAAACTGTCAAAAGTCCATAATTATCATAAAAACGTAAATCAAAACCAGAAGCAGATAAAGCCTTAATCTGTTGGAATAACTAGCAGCAAAATAATCTGAGATAAGAAGTTTGGTAAGGGTCCATAGAAGTTGAAACCCTTGGGTAGTATTGGTCGAAATGTAACTTGGTATAGTTGTCATGGAAAGCGGAGTGTAAATTTCTCAACAAGTTAAATTAGAGCTCCGGTAGAACCCCCAATCCACGTGGGTCCT
>PVKN010043815.1:0-10178 GCA_004027915.1 Capromys pilorides
TCAGTGGCCTACTGAGGAGTACAATACAACTAATGGGCTTCAAGCCATGTTGGACCAGGTCTTCCCGATTGAAAGCTGATTAATTCATTATCCAAGCAACTCATAATCCTTAGCTGCTCTGCACACCTCATCTACACACTCTCGCCAGAAGCCAATAGACTGGCAGGAAGCGGAGATCTGCAGTCTCGGGTCAGAAGTCAGCTGAGTTAGCCAAAATCTGCTGCTCCAAGAATTTATAGCTCATTCCCATACCAGTCCCAAACTGCAGCAGTGATGAAGTAAGGAAGGGTCAGGCCTTTCTCTGTCCTGAAAGTCAGATACTGTTAGATTCTGCATGTGCATGTATGTGCATGTCCGTGCACACATGTGTATGTATGTGTGCACATGCACTTGTGGGGATTAAAGGCAAGTCCACAAACCGTACCACCAAAGAACCCTGGGAAACCTCACAGTTTGTCCCTGGGCAGTAGTTTTTAAACAGAGAAAAAGGGAAGAAGTAGAAAGTCCTGGGGGCCTTGAAGCAGCAAGCATCCGGCTCCAGGATGTTCTGTTGGTCTGTCTTTGTTTTGTTTTGTTTAGCAGTCAAGAGCACATGGGTTTAAATCAAAGCCTTTTAGGGAAGACAGACTCTGAGATGCTGAGCGGCAGCACTGTGCCTGCGCTGGCGCTTGCCACTACCAGGGGCCCTCTCTAGTTTCTCACTCAGCACAGCGCGTGTATAGCTCCCTGACCATTGTCACCCTTTGAAAGAATATGGAATCAAGAGCCCAGAGGTGAGTTATCTGTTCAAGATCACCAAGCTGGTGGATGAGTCTGGGATTTCAACCTCGAGCTGTTTGTGCCTTCAGCATTTGCACGCTGTACCCCTGGAGGCCTAAGCAGAATACCACAGGAATACAGGACCAAGACACTCGCCACCCTCCGCCTGTGCTCCCAGGAAAGCTGTTCATCTCACTCAGTCTCAGTGTCTTCATGTTTAAGAACAAATAGAATTGCTGCAATGATAGAAGAGAAAAAGGTGACATATAAATAATGATACAGACACTTGTCCTTGAAGGACCAAGTTACTTCCCAGTCTAGGGACTACGCCATTGATCAAACTGGTTGCTAAGTGAGGAGCATGGGTGGAATGTACATGACAAGATGCAGAGCAAAGAACTGGGGGAAGGAGACCCCAACCTGATGACTTTGCTTTTATTTTCATAACTCTTACATGCAGCGCTATAAAGTGTATATACATAAATAAATTTTTATTTTAGGGAAGGGTCAACAGGATGTTCAGGGTCTCACTATTAGATCAGACTCATAGTGATTCACCTGTTTACATTTTCTTAAGAGCTGGGATCACAGGAGCGCACCACCATGCCCAGTCTCCATTGCCACCTCAGTGCACCCTGGGGGTGGGGCCGGCATGGTAGGCAGACTCGGGGATTGAACTCCCCGCCCCTGTGCCTGCCGGCAGGCACTTTAATCCACTGAGCTATTCGGCCAGCCCTTACACTGTAATGAATAATAAAACAGAAAACTATAGCACTGCCCTGCACAGTACACTCAGCAAACAATACAGTACTGTACAAACAGTGTGTACTGTACCATAAGAAATATAGACAATATTGACCACAAGATGGATAAAACTTTATGAAAAGATGGGTCATAAGTCTGAACAACATACCTAGGTCAGAAGTCCAAACGGTTGTTAAGCAGGTTGCTTCCTAAGTGAGGACTATGTATATTAGACATCACATTATCAAATAGTCCAATGAAAATGATTTGCTTTCCTTAAGAACAAGAGTTCTCCAATAACCTTTAAAATAAAATACAGCATGATCCCATCAGTGCTTTAGCAGTATTGGTCCCTCGCCTGTCAGAAAAGGCAGGGATGAAAATTATTCAGAAAATCCAGGGTAGCTTATGACATACAAGGTGGTCATCAATAATCAGGACTGCAAAACAGATGCAATGCAGCCATGACCTTGGAGATCGATAGAGCACCCATTGTTCTATCTCTGCACAGCAGTGCCCATGAATTCGTCAAGGTACCATCAGCCAGAGCTGGTGTCGAGGTGATTTGTATGTTGGATTCTGGCTCACTAACGAAGGAGCTTCCACAGGGCACTGGAAGGTGCCAAGAAACGAGGACTATTATAGAGATACTAGGGCTATGGACCTGCTCAGCTGGAAATGCTGGAAGCACCGAACACCCTCGATGGCGAGGCTGCCCTTCCTGGAGGCCCTGCTGTCCCCGCCTTGGCAGGAAACACCATGGGGACATAAAGAGAGATGAAGTGTGCAGTGAAGGAGCTGACAGCCAGGAGTGTCAGACAAGCACTGAACACATGAACAATCACAGAGCCACGAAGAACCACAGTCATTAAAGGCTTGTTTCCCGTGGTCCGGAGACATGGATAAACCCCTGAGGAAAAATGTACAAGCTACGACATGACACATTTCTACACATCAAAAAGTCTCAAAGATAACATCACTTCTAAAGAGCTTGTTTAAAGGCCGGGCATGGTGGTGGCACGTCTGTAATCCTAGCACTTGGGAGGCTGGGGCAGGGGGATCCTTGCAAGTTCAAGACCAACGTAGGCTGCAAAGTGACCTCAAGACCACCCTGAACTGCATAGCGAAACCCGGTTTTAAAAGACCAAAAAAAGAAACTTGTTTATATCTTAGAATTTACTGGGGCTGGAGAGATAGCTCAGGGGCACAAGTGCCTGCCGGGAAAGTGCAAGGTCCTGAGTTTGAGCCCCGGTTCCAAAAAAATAATTTACTTAACTCAAATCATTTTTACTATCACCTGAAGAATTCCTGGAGGCAGACAGTCCCTAGCAGCGAGTCCAGTTAAAAGCACGTGCCATCGCATGTCCAGGCCCGCAGGCACAGCTACCCGTGTGTCATGCGTGGCGGACGGCTCTCCTCAGACTGCGCTCCCAGCTCCCAGCCACTCCCTTCTGCAGCAGGCAGGCAGCGCTGATAACTTTCCCCGGTATCAGACGCTACAGAATATGCTACAGATTTTGAAGACATCTGCCTGTTCACGCATCCCGCATTTATGAACGTGCCCACAACACATCAGGCTCCAGGCAATTGTCACGTGACAACCGAGTTCTGTCCCTGTGACTCAGTTGTAACTGAATTGGTCCTAAATAAGGAACTGTACATAACGCGTACATCGTAACAGTCAGAGCAAGATAGTGGTCGAGGGAAATGCCATGACGACTTGGCTTTAGTTTTCCTAACTCTTCCACGCAGCACTGCATGTGTGACAGCACAAAAACCGCAGCGCTGCACTGTATAACCAGTATAAATTATAGTACGGTACAAGCAGGGCACACCGTACAGAAAACAGACATGGAGGCTCTCAAAAATCAAGATGTACAGAACTGCACACACACAAAGAAAGACAGGTAGCCAGTCCAAATGGCGGGTAAGTCCGCACAACAGGTGTGGTAGTTAAATCTGAACAGTTGTTAAACAAGTAGCCCATTCAGTGAGGAATATCTGCATAGATGTCATGGCTTTAGTAGGTAATTTGAATAAGTAATTTGCATTAAAACAGTAGGCAAACAATGAAGTACCACATCAATAATGAGTTTAAAGTAAATTAGAATTTCTATGCAAAATAGATTCTGAAAAGATGAATTGATTTCCTTATTCAAAGAATTGAGTATTCAGCCAGAAATGCATTCAGTGTAACATTATCCTGATACTTTAGACTTGGGTGAGTATCAAAAAGCTCCCACAATTTTCCAGCACCCGGTCTAAGAACACACTGCAAAGAAAACACAAAGGCCATTTCACTGTGGTGGGGTGTGTGTGTGCATGTGTGTGTGTGTGTGTGCGCGCATGCGTTCCTTCTGGGGTCTGTGTACCTGTCCCTGCCAGGGCTTGTCATTGTGAACCTGACTCTCCTGACGGCTTAGTGTGGCCATGCACAGGGCCCAGATGTGCGGGAGGAGCAGGCAGCACACAACAGTGTGAGTGACGGGCGGGTGGCTTAGGAATGCCTGCAAGAACAATGCCATCTTTCCACTGTCCAGAAGCCTGGCTGTGGACATTCCTTAATCCTATCCCCGCAGCACACATGGCCTGTCGGACGGGACTGGGTGTGGGGACAATGGCATGCTGCTGTCCCGCAGCGCTGCTCCTGAGCTAGCCTTAAGGTCAGCTTGGCTGGGGTGGCTGAGTGTGACGGGGGCAGTCCTCCTCACAAGACTCCTGTGTGTTCATATTTAAGTAAATCCTACAGGCATCAGCAGTAGCATTAGCACCTCAGAGGTGCTAAGGCTCAATTCTACTTTAGAAAACTTTCCCTGAAAAAAGAGAATCATAGGTCATTAAGGCCAACAGAATCGTTTTGCAGATTTAAAAAAACCCTTTGAAATGGACTTGAGTGAGCTGACGGGGTAGCCAGCATTCAATTCTCGTGTCTTTTTCTTAGAGGTGGGTCCCTGTTTTTTAAAAAATAGCCAAACATTAAGGAGGTTGTGTAGCGTGCTCTCCTACTCCCCAGGGCTAACACCTCACCCCCTGAGTGGATGAGAAGGGAGCCACAGATCCGGGGGTGGGCAGAGAAGAGGGTAAGGAGAAACCCACAGACCTGGATTCAAGTCCCGTTGAGCCTCCTCCTGTGTACTAAGCAATCTGATTTCTCCAGACTTTGTGATTTGGCTCTATACAATGAAGATTTTATGTACTATTTAGGGCTCCTGCCCAGTGGCTGGTGCCAAGCACCAATTAAATGGCACAGAAAAGCACGAGTGCCTGACTGCCATAACAGGCTGTTGTAAGCGCTGAAAGGGGAGAGGCAGTGCCACCCTCGGGGAGGCTGAATGAAAGGATTCAGACACCTTTGGGTGGCTCTGGCTCTGGCCTGCCTCATTCTCCAGAGATCGAGCTCATTCTCAGTCCAGCTCCTCCCCACAGTGGGACGCGCTGTGGGCTTTGGGACCCAGCCTTGTGGTCAGAGGGGAGGATGTTTTCCCCCTTTGCCACTCCCTGCAGAACTCCAGGGTGAGCATTCTGGTTGCCACCCGTGGGTCCCAACCACTGCTCTGGCCAGCAGGTGGGGGGCGACAGTATCCCAGGGCTGGGATACGAGGAAGAGGAGCTTCCTGCAAGTGGGGCGGGGCCGTTCTGGACAGAGGAGACCATGTGCAGCCCCTCCACATACACGGCTCAGGAGCCCCAAGGTCTAACAAGACAATAGATGCAGGAAGCCAGGCACAGGGGTACGTCACCGAGAACGCCAGCTGCCCCTTCTGCCACAAACCCTCTGGGAAAGGAAGTGAGGTGGGGAACCCCGAGTTCAGGGGCAGCAAAGACAAGGAGTGCAAGAGGTTTTAAGCAATCTCTGCGAAGGAAAAAGAGAGCCCTAGAGCCAGGGGCTGGGGCGTAGGTGCCTGCAGGCCGCCCAGACTCCCAGGTTTACATCTCACTTGCTGCTCCTCACAGCGCTGCACCTGGAGCAGCTGTAATACACACATGCGCTCCTCGAAGCCTTCCAGCTTCAACGGGGCTAAACCGAAACTCCTAAGTTTCCCATTGTCCTGCAGTGGCTCCCCGCCACCCCCGTCACTGCACCTTGAATGTGTGCTGGGGAACAACAACCAGAGATGGCTCAAGATGCGCGGACGCAGCGCTGTTGTCCCTGAGGTCCCTGTGCACCACTGACCCAACTCGGGTCACACGGTTGTCCCAGCAGCACCCAGCTCTGTTTATCCAGCGGCTCTGAAACTGGGGCTCCCAGGATGCTTCTCCAGAATATCCTAGGGATGCCAAAAGCAGGGGAGGGCTGGCACTTCTCACAGGGCCTTTGGCTCTTGTCAAGAGGCCTTGGCTTCTCCCTGGAAGAGCGACACGTAAGCCTCATTCTCTCATTCCATGAGTACTGCCCAAGCCTCCACAAGGACCCAGCAATGTCCGCAGCAGCAGCACTGCAGGCAGGGGCAGCACCCCCACTGACAACTGCAGTGAGGAAGAAGAGGCCATAAAGAAGCGGCAAGTGAACAAGAAAAGAAAGAAGCTGGTTAGGAAAAAGAGGCGACGGAAAAATGGATGGGTGAATTCCGAGAGGGATTAGAAGGAATGAAGGGGACCGAAGCAGGGAAGTCTGGTGGCTGCGCCATAGAGAAATGCCCAGAAAAGAGGCGAGGAAGGATGTGCGCAGCCCGGTTAGCAAGCTACTCCGGATGTGTAGATGGGCGACAGCGGTGGCTCGCCACGGTTGGTCGAGGTAGTGAAGGTAAGAAGTTGTCAGATTCCATCTGAAAGGCAAGGCCAAGAGCAGTGTTAAGGGTAACACCTGGCTTCCTTCTGAGGGTGAGGGTGCCTGGAAGCACTCAGCACCCCTTGGCAAAAAGCACTCTCTGGGGTGGAGCAGTCTTCCAAAGCTGGGCTGGGCTGGGGTGGGGATCTTCCAGAGCTCCTTCTTTGAGAAAGAAGCTTGACACAGCTATCTAAAAGGGGTTAGAGAGCTGCTGGATGCGCAAGTCCCGAGGCAAAGGCTAGAGCTGGGTCGAGGACACAAACTCCACAGCCATCTGCTGTCCACTCTGGTTGAAATCAATGTGGATGTCGGTGTGGACAGAGACAAGACCCAAGCAGTGGGGGTGGGAATGGGGGTGGGAGGAGCAGGTGAGGGAGGATGTGGGGAACCCAGAGGAAAACACTGTCCAAAGGGAAGGGGTTTCAAGTACTCCAGGGAAGACAGGGCAAGTTTCTCTACAGGCAGCATGGAAAGGGTTTCAGTGGAGTGGTGGGCCACAAAGCCAGGTCTGAGGTAGCTGAGGAAAGGATGAAAGCGCAAAAGAAGGCAGGGGCGGTGCTTGGGCTCTGCTGTAGGAGAAAAGACCCACGGGGTTTGTTTCTGTTGCAGGACCAGGCCTGGAGGAGACAGCATGGAGGCCAGAGCTTTAGCAGCACAAAGATAAAGAAGAGAAAAGCGCACGGAAGACAGAGGCAAGGAGAGGCTGAGACTTTGAGGTCGAAACAGGGTGATTTGTGCAGGGGTGTTTCTCAATTTAAAAAGGCTGAGTAAGTGTCGGATGTTTGATAATCTGATGGAAAGAAACACTTCTGCTTTAACTTTTCTTAACCGACATCTGCAGCACATTGTATCATGGCCCTATTATAAATATTTATGGGACCCTAAGCCCTCTCCTAACTACTCCTTGTTTGTGTTCAGCTTGTAACAGTTGCTTTGTTAGCCACAAGAATAGCTACTGAATTTGAAAAAGGATGAAATTGTTCACGTTGCCATGAACTCATCCTCCTAGATTCCTTTCATTTCTCTTATTCCTACCGGATCCGGAGTCAGATGGGAACACAACCGACACCTTGACAAAGTGTCTGCTCTAACAGACGTACCTCAACTGCTTCTCTCAGAGGGCAACCGCTGGGATTTTGAAATGTATGCATTAGTTAAGATAATGCCTTCAGGACAGTGAATTCTGTTGAGCTGCCTCTTAAATTTATTCCATGCTCCTATTTTTCCCGAACGTCAGATTGCAAAGGCAAGGACACGAAACCACAAGGACAACTGCACAAGTGATACTAGGCTTGTACAAGCAGAAAGTGCACGGGGTCGTGTTGAAAGTTAATCCCCATCATGGGTTATGACGGGGTGGGGCGGGGTGGGACTCACTCAGCTTTGCTGGACTGAAGGATTTCACCCTAAGAGTGAAGGGAGACCTGCGAGAGGGTGACCCGAGAAGCCGGGCTGCCTGGGGCTCTGCATCCTTCCAGGTCTCAGCACCATCTCTAATTGCCAGCAGGAGGCCGGCACCAGGGTTTAGCCCTTCTTCAACCTTGGATCTGAGCCCTGAGCCCAAATAAACTCCTTTTCTTTCTAACTCATCCAATCATCTGTGGTGCTGTGTTGTTAGCAACAGCAATGCCTCAACCCTCCTGGGAATGTAACAGAGCTCCTAGCACCCTGGAGGATATATTTATGCATGTAATAGATTACAGGGACAATAAGTAATGTAGTGGTAATGACTGACACCCAGATAAACATCTCTGAGTGTCATAATCGTCTCTCGGATATGCTAAAGCAGATTAACCAATCTGCCTCTAAAATGAACTAAAACCCGCCTTTGTGACAACATAGGGTGAGCGGGGGTCAGAGGGTGTCTATAGGGGGTAGATGCTGGAGGCCCAGCAGTCCTGAGGTTGGAGGGATTGGGGTACTCGCCACGGGCCCCGTGAATGTGCCAGGGGAGAAAGCGCAGAGAGTGACAGACGTGGAGAAAGAGAGGCACAGAGGGCAGGATGAGCACAATGAAGACGCAGCCCCTCGGGAGAGAGCATCACCAGGGAGCACACCGGGCTGGGAGGGCGAGGGGAGAAGCCACTCCCGTCCTGTCCCTAACCTAGATGCAACTTTTTTTTTTTAATGTATTCAGCACAGGGTCCACAGGGTCTCACTACACAGATTGGATTTGTAGTGATCCTCCTGTGTTCAGCCTTCCAAGCACGGGGAGCACAGGATTGCATGGTGGCCACCATGTGCCACCATGCCCAGTCTCAGTCAATATCTCAGCATGCCACAGGGACAGGGCCGGCTCGGCATGTCGGGGATCAAACCCCCTGTGTCTGCCTAAGCAGGCACTTGCACCTGCTGAGCTATCTGGCCAGCCCTAGGTGCAATTTTTAAACTCTAGCCCAGTAACTTGAGAACATTTGTGCAAGTATTTATGCCCTGCAAGCAAAGGAACTGGGGGGGGGGGGGACCTTTTATCTTTCTCCACTCGTTTATTCTTCAAAGCCCAGGAAAAGAAGCAGTGGCCTGGAGGTTAAGGCCTGAGAAGATTTTAGCACCCAATTCATGAAGTAACAGATCATCTGAAAGGAATTTTGCTTTTATAAAGAAAGTGCATGTAGCCACCTTCGCACTTGACAGAATGCTTCCAGTCAAGCTCCTGGTGCCCCAGACTGCGTACTGCAGACCCTTCTAAAAAAGCACATTTACTGATGAGAGATTTTCCCTATGACTAAACCCCAAAAGTGCACCCCAGTGGACCGGGCACCCTGAATGGCCTGGCGCGGCAGCTTCCCTGAGCTCCCCTCTGCCACCCCTCTTCTTTCTGTGCCTCAGTCCCCTTTCATCAGGACTGTCCCTTACATATGCTCTGGGCTTTTCCGTCGCACAGTCTTCCCCCGGCCCTTAGAGAGCGGCCCACTATGTACTTGGTACTGTATCAGATGCGGGGGTCATAGAAGTGAAAAACATACGTTTTTCCCTTTGAAGAATTCAGCCTAATGGAGAACACAGGCCCACAGTAAGCGGCTCAGCATCATGCTGCAGAGCCGGCCTGCTGCATGCTCAGCTGTTTAAGCAGGCACACGGTGCTTGGAGGGCCCAGAGATCTCTAGCTGCTTCCGGTGGTGGGGATCTTTGGGGGTGGGAGACCGTGTACCTGAGTCGTAAAGAAGGAAGAGAAGACAGAGGGTTAAAGAAAGAAGCAAAGGGCGCTGGAAGGAAACAGGACCATAGGTATTCGGCAGTTCTTTCCCTGTGCGCTTAGTGATAGGTTAATTCTGAGCCCCGATGAATGAATTACCAACTGCGGATGTCAGCGTCTTGGCAACAGAGTTATTTTTGGCTCGCTTGTCCTCCTTGGTGCTCCGCGCCTCACGCCGCACGCGCTGCTCTGCCGCTGCGAGTCCTGTGAGGACAGCACTTCCTGGCTCCCTGCAAGCCTACTGTCTGCTCAGCTAATGTCTGTGCGTGGGAGGCGCGGGGAGGCGGAAGCTCGAGTGAGTGTGTTTCTACCGCAGGAATTAATTCGGTTCAACAAATACTGATGGACACCCACAGCTTGCTTATCTGTCTCCCCCATGAGACTATGAAGTCTCGGAGTGCGGAGAGCGCGTCTAATTGATCTGCATCTTCATGGGAAGCCGCCACCTCACCTGGTCCAGACGGAGCACCAAAATCGGTGCATGCGCAGAAGCTCTGTGCCCAGAGGCGAGGCAAGAAATGGAAATAAAAGTACACAAAAAGTCCCGAGGCTTTGGACCCATCTGGCCACAAGGAAGGGGGTGGCTGCTTCGAATACACTTAGGACTGAGGAAGCAGAGTGGGGTTACCCCACTGCCCGGAAATCTGCGGGGGCTCAGGCAATGGTA
This sequence comes from Capromys pilorides, assembly GCA_004027915.1. Taxonomy (NCBI): domain Eukaryota; kingdom Metazoa; phylum Chordata; class Mammalia; order Rodentia; family Capromyidae; genus Capromys; species Capromys pilorides. The sequence goes on from PVKN010043815.1 coordinate 10,135, forward strand.
TCTAAATGGGGGAGGCTGTGAGGTTTGACAGGACAAGGACACAT
>PVKN010043816.1:0-10184 GCA_004027915.1 Capromys pilorides
TATTACGTCGACCTATATCTGTCTGGAGCATTTGTTGAATAAACTTGCTTAGTTGCCCCAAATGTTCCAAATAGTTAATCTCTGGCCTAAATAAAAAGTATTCATGAAGTAAATAGTTTATTTCTATTCTGAAGTAAAAAAAGTGAATCATTTTCTGATTAAAAATATGTTCTGTGTTGTTATTTAAATTATGGAGTAGACAGTCAAAAGCTTATCAAATGCAACACCAGATAAAAGCCCTGGCCTAACCAGGATAGGCTAACTGAACATCTGGCCTCGAATGATTATTCAGGCAATGCTCACATAGGAGGAAAAAAGATCATATTTTCCTGGGCAAAAAAAACAAAGAATCAAGACTGTATCTTCATAGCACATCATAAAATTTATGGAGAATAATTGACACAAATTATTGATGTGTTAACAAACATAAATAAATAGCAATGGGTAAAAAGTACAAAGTATTTTATTGACTTTACAAATCAGACTTTAATTTTCTTCCTTTTTCTCCTCTCTTATTTCTTATCAAAATTGCAAAGTGCCCACTGCATGGCCCCTCTGTTCACCTTGTGCGGGCCTGGGCAGCCCTCCCTTTTTTGTACCAACTCTGATCCTCACTCTGGTGTTCTGTTGAGCCTTGAAACCCTACCCGCTCTGTCCTGGGCTTTGATATCCTATGCCAACACAACAGAGCAAGTCATTCTTTTTCTCTAGACCAGAATTCTCATGACCAAAGATTGATATTTTATTAAACACACAAACATACTCCTTTCAGCAAACAATTCAGATTTCATAAGGTCAGAAATGCCTGCTTTTGTAAGCTGTTTATCTTTAATCCTTTTCTTCTTGGCAAATGCAAATAATATGAAATGGATCTTTTTAAATACTGTAAAATACAATGAGTTTTAAAACTTTCCACCATTACTTGTTTAACTGAATAGTTAAATGTGTGAGAACAGAATATGGTGAGAATGAGGAAATAGGGGCAGCCAAGATAAAGATTTATTTCCAAAATTATGTACAGAATGACCATGAGGTAAATATTCCATGCAGGACTTTGGAGCAAGTAGCATTCATGTCCCAATGAAACTAGTACTGCAGCCCATCTTCAGCAGCATGATTAATAGGGTGCTCTGTACAGGAATATAGAAAGTTAAAATATGCTTATGCTTCTTGGTAAGAATATAAGTTTGGGAAGACAATTGATACTGTCGTTCTTAATGTATTTTGTACAAGGGCTCACTATGCACTATGCAGTGATCCTCCTGTTTCCAGCCTCCCTAGTACTGGGTTTCTAGGAGTGCACCACCATGCCCAGTCTAGGTGGCCAGTTCAGTGTGCCCGGAGGTAGGGCTCTCAAGGAAAGTGGTGCTAGGATCAAACCCAGTCCCTGTGCTTGCCTCAATAGGTGCTTAGTCTACTGAACTATCTTGCTGGCTCTTAACTCACAGTCTTTTCGTAGACTATTTTAAGAACAGTTTTAGGCCCTCACAGAAATTTTTGCAGGACTTAAATCATCCCCATGTTCTTGCTGTGCATACACACAGAAATCTTCCCTTACTATCAAAAGAGCCAGGTTCAACCTTTTGGGTGGGAGTATGCTGTAAGCATAGCTGGATAAATAACAAGGAAGTGAGGCGCTGGGTCACAATGTTAGGTGTATTTCATTATGGAAGAAGTTGCTTTGTGGCTTCTGAGCTAGCTCTACAACTTCCCACTACCAACAGCAAAGCCTGGGGATTCCTGTTGCTCCAATCTCCTTAGCTTTTATGGTTTTTCAACTTTTATGGTTTACCAGGTTAGGGGTGGTGGGGTGATGATATACTGAACTCTAGTGATACACCATGAAAGTAACCACTTTCTTAACCCCTCCTTTATGGAAGATAATGGAGAGTCAAGCAATTCACAGAGAATTCCTTTCCTATGCCTGAAGCCTGGCGTCTAGAAGGAGGACCACATGGACGTGGAATGGATAACTGGCACATTTTACAAATCACAGACTGACTTTCAAAATCCCATGAACATACCTTTGTACCACCAACTGTGTCTATAATTACCACTGCAACCTAAACATTTTTATCTGCTCAGGTTTGCAGCATACAATGATTGCTTTCCTTGGGCAGAGTTGGTGTGTGTCCACAGTACATTTGAATTCCTTTCTCATCATTTTCCTGTCCCTCTCCTTCTCCCTTCAGCTCTTGATCCTATAGTTATCTGAGACAGATCTATCTCCCGACTTGCTTTTAGTTGCTGTTTTGTTCTGTATTTATATTTCAGGCTTATCACACAAGAAAACCAGATAATATTACACTTATTTTCATCTTGATATGTCCAGGGCAGACACGTGATTTTGGAGTGGCAGCCTATAGTCAGCAAAGGTAAAGGAAGAAACTCCCATGGATGGCTTCTCTGTGAATGGCCCAAGGGCAGGGCTGGGAACTCTCCACAGAATGACTTGCTGACTCTAGTGATGGTCAGGAGTCTCGGGCTAGGCGGGTGTGGGTGGAGTCTGGAATGAAGAACAGTGCCACAGAAACACACAAATAGTATCAGGAGGAAACGGATTCTGTACGCTCCTGTAGCATGCATGCAGTCTGGGTGTGTGTAGGGTGAGGCATGAATCACAAAAATGTTCCCCATCTTGGTAAATTATACCTAAGAAGAAAACCAAAGGAAGCCCAAAGCGAGCCTCATCAGCAGAGGAGGAATGCGACAGGAATTAGCAAGGATGATCCTCCCCCGAGAGCGACTTTGAGAGGAATCAAGACCAAGGCAACAGCTAAGTCACAAAAGACCTTATTTACGATCTCCATGAAGGAGCTTAGAAATTCTAAACTACACGGAGAATCCCTCATAGAGAATTAATTATAAGGTGACAAGATTGGATTATACCTTAAAGTTTGTAGTCCTCTTGTGTCCTTTAATCATCAGGAGAAAAACTACAAATAAAAGTTTCCTCATGATTCACCCTGACAAGAAAGAATTCAGGTGCCGTGGCTAGTCAACGCATTGAGTGCACTGGCACCCACGGAGAAGTCACTGTGGACAATCCGCGGCTAGCTGCATCCGCACTTGAACTCTGGCCCGGAGGTCATTGATCAGCTTTGCCAGGGGCACCTGATTCCTGTGGGGAAGGCTGCAAGGGCATCCGCCGCAGCAGCAGGAAATAGTTTTAGTTTTGGTAAATTTGACTGCTAACTGACACCGGTGAGTGTTTATCAGGAGTGGGTTCAATGTTTTCTACCTCCCTGCTTTGTCCTCGTGTAGAGATTATTGAGTTCCAAAGTCCAAGACCCCCAGGTGAGGCCAAGGGGCTCCTGCACGAGGGAGGCAGGCCCTGTCAGCCTCCCGCGGTCTACCTTTTCTATGTGTCTGCTACAGCTCCTGCCTTGTGTCTTTCCTAAACTTCTGAGAGCATCATCGCCCATCATTTCCAGGACGTTTCCCTGGATGAACTTCATTTTCTCCTCCTGTGTCCCATCGCCTTACAAGTTTTGGCAGAGCACTTGTGATTGGTCCTTAGAAATTGGTAGATTTGAATCTATTGGTGCTGTAAATTCCATTCTAACTCAAGGCAAATGGCAGAAAGCTTGCATTAATTCTTCTTATTTAATTTGTTTGCTTCTACTTATCATTTATGTCTTCTCGTTTAAAAACAGTACGTGATCATTGACGGGCAGTTTGAGTTTCCTTTAATTTTGAATATTCTACAATCATTATTAGGACATGAATGAAACTTCTATATCTATACTTTGAATAAGTGGCCTCCTGTGTTGAAATAGTCCAACTGATGCTAAATCTAGCCTAGCATTTTTAGTCTATAAGAGCTTTTGTACCGTGCAACGATAGGGAAATAAATACACTGCTGACAACATGGTTTTGTTTGGAGGAAAATTGTGTCTATCTACAAAACAACTCATGAACTATAATTTATGCAATAATAGTGAATTATTGGTGTTGTGGGAAATAACTATATGTTTATAGCAAAGGAATTTGGCACACATTACCTGCTCATGCACTTAAACCTTCAGTGCTGTTGGGACAAGCTGGTATCACCTACCCCAACACAGCGTGAAGAGAACACTCAAACTCTGCAGCAGCATTCTTCTCAAAGAAGACAAGAACAGTCTAATATTAGAAGGTTTTGTTCTCAAGTTTCACAGAGAAAAACAAAGAACAATAAAAGCAAATTCTACAAACTCCTTAGTCACACAGTAAACATCAAAATTTTCAAACCTTACAAAAACAAGGCATTACAGAGAAACGATTCCTGGCCAAGTCAATGTAAAGAGATACAGTGAGTGAACATAATGGAAGATCCGGGTGGACTTTGGTGGGAAAACCAGAGAAGTCTGCACACAGCCAAGAAATTGGATAACAGTAGTGAATCAATGTTAATTTCCTCTTTTAGGTAAAGGCATCATAGATATGTAAGGGGACAATGGTAGGAGTAGGGAAAGAGTATCTGGAAATTCTCAGTAGTATCTTTGCACCAATTTTGTAAATCATGTTTCATAACAAAAAGCTGATTTTAAACTGTAAGCTATTAATGTCATAGTTCTCATATGAAATATCACTGTTATGATCTTCAAGTGATCTGGAAGAGAAACATGCAAATTTGTTTCACTGAGAATGCAGCATGGGGGAAGAGGACCAGGCTTGAAACAGGGTGAGGAAGAGTTACTGTCAATGTCTGAATACAGTGATTGTCAACTGTGTTCTTCTGAGTTTCCCTAGGTAAGTGTTGAAGGGGCCACAGTAATTGGAGATTATTTTATGTGAATTCAGATGGAGAACCAGGGACAGTGAGGATTTGCTTATGTTCAGTTCTGGAAGACATATGTGTACCTTTATGTCATTGATGAGGTTGGAAATAAAACGCAGAGATAGCTTAGAATTTACATTGAGTTTCAGCAGCATAAATATTTTTGTGCAAGTTTGTTCCAAATATTGCATTTGTTGTTTATCTGAAATTTAAATGTAACTGGGTGTCCATTATTTTGTCTGGCAAACATAAACAGGGGGTCCCTTAGGGCCCACAGTGCTTGTTAGGACCATAACTAAATGTCGTCTACATTCTCCTGAGGGAGCAGCTGTGCACTTAGTAATTTGAAAGCACGGTACAACGTGGAATATTCTGAAATAAGAATGTAAAATACCTTACAATCTTTCAGAGAGAACACTTAATTAGAACTGCAGGAATTAAAGAGTTCTAATGGAAGAGATGTTATATGTACTGGATTTTGAGAGGCACACATAAGGCCAGGCAACTGAAAGACAGGTATTTCAGGACAATCAACAATGCACAAAAGTGACACAGATTCATGCAACGAATATCCTATGCTTGTATAATAGGCCCAGGTCCATGTTCTTAGAACTGAGGACACTTTGTTTATATTAAAAAGGTACACAAAGAGAATCCCTGATTTTCCTAGAGCATAATAGCAGGATAGACAAAGGATATTAATAATAAAAATAAGCATATATAATGCAGTGCTTGCAAAATAGAAACAGCATTAGGGAAGATTCAAAATGACATGGCATAGGTACAGTTATACATGAAATGATCCCTGCTAAGGTAATATTTGAGTAGAATTTTGGCAGGAAAAGAAGAGAAGCAAGCTGACCATCTCTTTAGGAGGAGAATACTCTAGGTAGAATGAAGCACACCTGAAAGGCTGCTGGGGTAGAAGTGTGTTTGTGTGGTGACAATATAGAGACCAGTGTATGTGAAACAGGATGATTGAGAAACAAAAAAATAAAATAGATGCTTAGAAGCTTGGAAAGATCCACTCACATACATTCTTCTAGTCAAAGACAAAGTGACTGTCATGGTCCAGGATGAGCTGCAAAGTTCTTGGAGCTTAGCAAGCAAAGGTGCGGAATGGAGTAGGCAGTTTCCAGCACCACCTGCAGCTTGTACCATGGGAATCGGCTCTATTTTGGTGCACTGGGAGTTGATGTCCAGAGAGCAGCTGTCTCAGTTATTCCTCCTTCATTGCTGGGTAAGTGCCTGACACGCAAAATGGAGGAAGGCAAGGTTTATTCAGCTCACAGTTACTGGAGGTTTCAGTCCATACCTGGTTCCAAGGCTGAGTGGCACAGGGCACAGAATATCCAGTTCATGGTGGTGAAACAGCAAGAGTCAGTCTCTCTGTCTCACTTATGTTATATTGAGGCCATTGCACCAGGCTGGGGAAGATACACACACCTGTAATACCAGCTAAGATACATAATCCCAGTGGATCTTGAGTTAGTCTCAAACGCTAGAAGTTCCTGCCCCTGATTGCATGAGGTTTTGGGGAAACAACTAGACACAAACCATAACAGCAGGGATCCTGAAGGCTCTGAGGAGAGGTGATGTCAGAAGTGAAGGCAGGGAGCAAGGGACTCCATGCACAGGATTTACAGCAGAGGTGGAGCCTGTAGGGTTGGGTCCGGGGAAGAAGAACACGGGGGAGATGACTGAAAGCCATCACAACAGAAACTGCCATGGGATGCTGCCAAATGAGTTGGCCGAGCTACAGACCACTGACAATGACAGAAAGGATGACTCATGAGGGATCAGTGGCATTTATAAGTGCCGAGCCAAGAAGCCTGGGCTTGGTTAAACAGGCCATAGGGAACCAAAAAGGTAATTGAGCAGAAGAATATTATGTAAGGTAAACTGTCTCACCTTGCATGGGTTTCAGGTGTAAAATTGATTCAGTCCTTCAGCTCCCATGTTGATCCACTGGGTTTCTAAATGCTTCACCTCTTTCATTTTTCCTTCTGTAAATCACCCTTATTTATTTTATTTTGAATAATTTTCCTCTTTAAAATGAAAAAAAATAATGTGGAGATGTGCAATTTATAACTCTTTACTTCTCTTTAATGGACACCAATCATATGTACTATGGAGTGCAGGATGCTATCCTGACATATATTTGTACGAAACGGCGCTAGCATCTCTCTATTGTGGCTGTTTGCTTACATAGTCACTGTTTACTGATAGGTGCAAACACTTGAAAGCTGTTCTTTTAGGACAACTGAAGAATAAATTACATAATTACTTAGTGTAATTATCATGCTGAATGTGGAAAAGTTCTCAAAATGCTCCTTCTTTTACCCTGAAATTCAGTTTCCTCTGAGCAGCATCTTCCCACTCCATGCTCCACACCTCTCCCTCTGGAAGCCAGCATTCCGCTCTGATACGTGGTGTCAGTTGATTTTGAATCCATACACAATGTGATCATGTTGTGCTTGTTTGCCTGTACCTGGCTTCTTTGCAGTTAACATACTTGGGAGTTTCATCTATGTTGCTCCAAGTGACAAACTTTCCTTGGGTTCCAAGACTCCATAGCATCTCACTGTGCATGGATATTAGATTTCCTTTAATCACTTAGCCATTAGCGGAATATTAGGTAGAGTCCACGTGTTGGATGTCAAAGTAATCATGTATAAATGTAAGGATTCATATATCTCCTTTTTATTTTGCACTCCACTTGGGAAGGTGGTATCAGAAATGAGAGAGCTGAATCATTTCCGAGTTACCTCAGCTTCACAGAGAAACCCCGTTTTCTTCCTATCATGCTTGCCTGCTTTTCTACCAAGAGTGTACTTGGGTTGCTTTCTGTCCATATCCTTGAGGACACTGTTTATATCTCAGTACTTTTGAAATCAACATATAGCTGAGCAATTTTCCTGTTTGATCCTGAATAGTTTCTTAAATTTTCAAGAGCTTATGTCTGTCTATTTTTAAGCACTTTAGCATGCTTGTCACTCTCTCTGGTATTCACCTAACACAAAATCTATCATTTTAAACTTTATATTGCATTTCACTTCTGGACTATAACATATATGCTTTCCTCCTTGGCATTACCCCCAGGGATTTCTCTAGACCAAGACTACATTCCTCAGTATCTTTCATGACTGTGCAAGTCCCTGTGCTTGTCAGGTAAACCTATAATTAAGGGTTAATTGTCACATCTGCTCTGAACTCCCAATGCTTCTTATTTCAGTTGCCTAAAAATGATGATGATGAGACAAAAAGAAAGTTGATCACCTAGAAGATTTGGGGATAAAAAAGACACCTACCTAAGAGTAAACATTTTTTATAGCCCAGAAGGAAATCCTATTTTTATGACAAAAGTCAATAAAAAAATCTGCTCTCTGCTTCAGCAGGTGAAATAGAAAGTCTCCTTACTACACAAAGGTCCTGGACAGGATCATCTGAAGAAAGACCATGATGGTCTCTTCTCTGTAAGATGCACCAAAGCCCAACACACAAGAGAAAAACTGGCTCCCAAAGGACTTCCGAAATTTGTTCATATTTTTTTTAGTTTAGTTTGTGTGTGTGTGTATGTGTGTGTGTGTGTGTGTCTGTGTGTGTGTGTGTGTGTAAGACCAGGGTTTGAACTCATGACCTTGCACTTGCCCGGCAGGCACTTGTGCCATGGAGCTATCTCCCCGACCCCTTCACATGTTTGTATTTTAACATAGATTTCAAGATTCAAAACAAATGGAGAATGTAGAATATATTTATCTTAATCTGGAAATACTGGATTTTCACATCAATATATTTCCTACCCAGGCCAGTGACCTGCCACGACCTACTTCAAAACTCTTTTAACTTCTACTAGACCATCTTTGTAAAACATGTGCTCAGAGGATGTGAATACTTGCTCTTTCATGACATATGTTAGGATTGCATTTTGATATTGTTCTCCTCATGGAATAACAGTGTATAGTTAGTACTGCACAGAGAGTCAGGAACTGTTTCCTCCATAATCATGATAGTTGGCTTTCTGATTCCAAAACATTAATCTACTTCCAAAGTAAGATTTAAAAACACAAGATCCATGAAACAGGAAGAAAAAATAAAATTAAATTAAAAAAACAGCTCTGTGCACCCTAGACTTGGAGCACAAGAGAGGGCACTCACCCTGAGCTGTGTCTCCAACTCTTTTTATTTTCCCCATTATTAATTTTGGTACTATAATTGCTTATCTTTGCTCTGTGGCAAAAGCCAGTGTTCAATTTGTCTTCCACACCAGCCTTCCAGAGTGCTGAGATTATCAGCTTGTGGTACATAATTGAAATGGAAAGAGTTAAAAGATATGAATAAGAAATGCCTATTTTCTGCTTGTAGAGAGAAAATACAATGGTACCTAAAAGAACAGTCCTATTTCATGATAAATAAAAACTGTTGCAGAAAAAAAGAACGACAAAACAAAGACCAGCTAGATAGCTCAGCAGATGAAAACACCTACGTAAGCAGGCACAGGAACTGGGTTTCCATCCTTGGAATGCTGTGCTGGACCTGCTCCTGGGACACACTGAGATGGCGATTGAGACTGGGTGTGGTGGCGCGCTCCTTTAGTCCTAGTGCTTGGGAAGCTGAAACAGGAGGATCACTATGAGTCAGTGCTATGTAGTGAGACCCTGTAGACCCTATGCTAAATATATAAGGAAAAAAACAAGAAAATAAAAATGTTGCAGAACTAGGACCATGGCTTTTTTTAAAAAAGAAAAGCACACTTGCTACTTACTTGCATGTCATATTTCCTCATTAAGATCTTCCATGAAAGTTTCCTGAGTTAAAATCATTATAAAATGCAGTAGGTATTTTATTATCATAGTTACTGGAATTAAAAATAAATATTGTGAATGGTCTCATGTGGAGTGTAAGAAACACTCCACAATCACCAAGCACTCAAGTGAAATTGCTCAAAAAGATACCAGCTTAAAGATATTGTCGTTCTATTCCAAACACTCCTTAAGATTTTTTTCAGCCTCTTTGTTGATTTGCTTTGTTTATCAGAGGAAAGCAAATGGTGGATATGCTGAAAAGTGCCTCAGTTCTCGTCGTTATTGGGTAAAGGTTTTCAGCCATTCTGAGGGACAGGTGGCATTAACAACCACAGGACGGCAGCTCCAGATACTGGATTGCTACGGTTGAAACAAATGCAAGGTTTTAGCCAAAGGCAAACTACGACATGTTTCTAACAACAGATCCAGTTCCACTAGGGCCATTGTTCAGAGACTTCCTGGTATTACATGAGCTGTTTTTAATATAACAACAAATATTAAGCGCTTACAAAAATGTCTACACTTAATAGCAATGAGTCTAGCCTGAAGACAGAAAACATAATTTATTTAATGTCATGTCACTTGTCACAATTAAATAAATATCTAGACTAAATATG
>PVKN010043817.1:0-10183 GCA_004027915.1 Capromys pilorides
TATTGGCATCTTACAATGTGGAGTTTCTCTTCTATGAGTAATGTTATTTTATTTCTTTGGCCTGGGTTGAGCAGCTGTTGGCTACTTGTAATACACAGTGAAGGTTAACAGTTAGATTTTTGAACTATAATAAAATTCATGTTTGGAATCAAGTCGGTAGGAAACCAGACTTGACATGGCAGGATCTTCCTCCAACTGAAATCTGTGGGAAATGAACATTAAACATCTGCTATGGTTTGAATATGTACCCCCAAAAGCCTGTGCTGGAAATCCCAGATTCATCAGTATTGGGGGGTGGAACCTAAGCAGAGGTGTTTAGGTTGTGAGGGCTCCCTCAGCATGAATGGATTAAGGCCAATTATAGAATGACCTGAGGCTATGAATTTGATCTCTTCTTATCATCATTTGATGCCTTCTGCCAAAGTACAAATTAAATCTGTAATCTTCTGGCAAATTGCAAGGAAGCAAAACATCTTCAGTAGATACAGCCACTTCACCATGAATTTCACAACCTCCAGAACTGTAAGGAATGGATATTTGCTCTTATAAATTATTTAGGCAGTGGCAACCCATTATCTAACAACAGAACAGAATGAGACAATTGTATGGGCAATATTATGGTGACCATTTAAGAGACAACATGATCTGACCTAGACACTGCTTCCAACAGTCCAAATACTAAATGTCCTGCTGTACAGATACTAAGAATAAAAATATAAGGAGTAGAAACTGTTTTGGTTAAAATGTAATGTGATATAGTCAGGGTAGATTCTGCTTCATTCTTTTCCTTCCTCAAAGGCAGGTAAAGTGCCTCCCTTCTTTTTTGGGGGGAATAAATTGTCTTCTGTCCAATTTATCAAGACTCTTTGAAACAGGATAATCAGTAACCCCATCCTTTAACAAGCCTACTGCCATATTTACAAAGCTCTCTCTCAGAAGTGTACACACTGCACTTTATCTTGCTGGAGGACAGTGAATATTTGTTGAGTGAAAAATATATATATATATATATATATATATATATATATATATATATATTGTGACAGAAAACTTCAGTGAATGTTTATTTTTTAAATTATTAAAGTAAAAGACACATTACCACTAATTCCCTTCAAAATAAGCCCCTTCACGTCAAATACATTTATCTCATCGCACTTTCCTATTTCTAAAGCACAATTCTACATGCCCTCTTATGTGTGTTTATTTGCACTCTTCTGGTTTCCTTGATATTCTGAATTAATTCCAAACATTTTCCTTTCATGGTTATTTTGACTTTAGAAAGGCCCTGAAGTTGCACAGTGTCAGATTCGGGAATAAGGCAGATGAGGATATTCTAGAAGGTTTCTACAAGGCTTCCTTTCAGCTGGATGGCATTCAGCTGCAACGGTCACTGTATTTTTGATCACATGTTATAAGTACACAAAAGGGCTACCAGAATCACTTCAGAAAGTGGCAAGAATAACGAGTGCATTTTACGCCATAGGAAGTGTTCTGAAAGGGACTAATGGCATTGTCTTTTACTACAATAAATTTTTAACATTTAAACACTCTGCACATTTTGATCACACACATGCACCCTTGAGGCCGTTGAAGGAGCTTGGTCTGATCACCTCATTCTGTTAGTGTTTACACGGCAAGGAATTTTCTTTTTCACCTTCTTTTGTCTGACCCAGAACAAATTTATCTGCAGAAATTTGGAAAAAAATCACTGCTTACTGGATATATTGGGGAAATTTATTTTAACCTTATCTACTCATATTGATGGAAAGGTAGCATCCACATTTTAATCAGTCTTATGTTTGCTTCAGTTTGTCCTCAAATACCAATGATTGTGTTCAATGATGGGAGTTAACATCATTTCATTTTCTGACACCCAAATTCCGGACTTAGAAAACGTTATCTCAGAAATTCTTACTCAACTATCAGTAATAATTATTGCCATTATTGTGAATCAACATTTTCATAAGTCCTACCAAGTGATGAAATCAACATGGTAGCATCAGTGTCTTGACCTTCCTGCCCCTGCTAGTATACTGCAAGTGACAAGAACCACATTATTTGGCATCATATTCTATTTAACTTTGGACTACTGATCATTTAAGATTCTGGATAAACTGGTTATATTTAGGAGAAAGAGGATATTTTAAAGACAAAACTGTATAAGCACAAGAGTAAATTCAGGCTGTTGTAACCATTCATATATCCAGAATATTATAGAGAGTAAGGAAAGGGTGCCATGGTGTGAAGCTGGTGATTGGATGATGCAGAACCAAAGAACCAGGGCTTTAACACATGAAGAAAGTATTGGGATTAGAAGGCTATAGTGAGATCTGAATATAACCAATGTTATTCTCATCAAGGATAAATAGTGTGCTGTTGCAGGGAGGCAAATTTCATAGGTAATTACAACTGAAAGTTTTCAAAATTTAGGTGAAAATAAATTTAGATAATGGAAGAGAATAGAGAACAGAAAAGTGATTTGAGACACAGATAGTGAACAAAGACCCTCCTGTTTCTGACTGGGGAGATCTAGAATGATTATTGATCTTTGCCAAATTTGGGTTTCAAGGGGGACAGAGAGCAGTGTAGACACAGAGGAACTGAAGAAGAAAACAAAAGAACTCAAAGCCATGCTGAATTGGCCATGCAGTGGGAAACTCAAGTGAAAATGTTCAGGTAGCATGTCAGTTTTGTGACATGATAGAGACATGTCTGGTCTTAAAAGAATGCAAAGAATTGAAACAAGAAGCTAGAATGTAGATAAATGCAATATCAGGAGAAATGGTACAAATTAATTGGATGTAACAGATATACTGAAGTTAGATTCAGTAAGATTTGTGGAAAATTGATTTAAAATTAGAGAAATTCATTGTCATTAAACCAAAGAGCCAGTGCTATTAAAGGTATGTAAATCTGCAGATGTAACCTTGAACCTTTAAAGAGAACTGCAATTAAAGTTTAGTTTTACAGAAATATTTGTTCTTCATTAAGCTACTAAATATAAAAACTGTAGGTCATAGTACACATTTCCTACTTTTTCTAAGGCATATTTTACTGTAAGGAACAAGTAGAGAAAAGATAATAATTAAAATTTAAATTTATAAAAAATACAGTAAGGGACAGATTGCTTTAATCATCTTCAAAATTCTTCTCCTCTCGTAGAACATGAATAGGCACCTTCTGTGCCATTTTCAGAAGGAGTTCTCAAAGTCCTTGTTCCTCAGTGTCCTGAGCTGCATTGTTGTGACTATCTCAGGTCCTGACTTGATTCAAACTGTTCATTTTTCATGGCTATTTTGACTTTGTGGAAGAGTGAGAAGTTACACGGTGCCGAATCTGGTGAGTAAGGCAGATGAGGACACATTGTAATAGTTAATGAGCCTGCTTTCCTTTGGGAGCTATTTGGCAGGAGCATTCCCCATATGTTTTTTTCCCCCATGCTTTTAAAGATACTCACAAAGGAGGACTTCCAAAACTGCTTGAGAAAGTGGCAATGTTCAGCCTTTCTGGGCATTGCAGAGATGTACAACCAAACAATACTATGATCCTACCCTATCTTAGGAAGCCCAGTTATCATTAGGAAATCAAATAGAGTTACACATTGCTATCCTCAGTGTGAAAAACCTGTTGGAGATTCTTAGGACGACTGTCTAATTCATCCTGTATATATAAGTGCATGGTTTTGCCCCTGCCATGTTTCCTATCTTTTCTGCTTACCGTCTCTTCATTGTTTAATCCTTAAGTTCTTGATTTCCCATTCAGCTGTATCATGCCTTTCCATTGTTATTTCTTCTTTTGAGTTCTTACACTAGGGTGACTATATGAAATTTACACATGCAGGTCTGGTTTACTTCACTTATGAGTATATCTTCAATATACATCCACTTATATATGAAGTGTTATAGTTTCCATTCTTTATAGCTGAGTAATATTACATTGTATAAAAATACTACATCTTTTTCAACCATACTTCAAATGATGGGCATTTTGGTTGTTTCCAAAATTTGGTTATCACAAATTGTGCTGCAATAAACGTAGATGCACAGATATCACTATGGTATGTTTTCAGTTCTTCTGGGAAAATTTCCAGTAGGGGGATAGCTAGATTGAATTGGATTTCCAAATCTAGCTTTTTAAGCAGTCTCCACACTGCTTTCCATAATGGTTGCACCAGTCTGCATTCCCACCAGCAGTGGAGAAGGGTTTCTTTTTCCCCACAGCCTCTCCAACATTTGTTGTTGGTTGACTTCTTTATGATAGCCATTCTTTCTGGAGTGAGATAGTATCTAACTGTTGTTTTAATTTGCATTTCACGGATGCTTCCGACGTTGCCAGTTCTGGCAATAACCCGCTATGATTATGAAATACTGAACTATGTATAGAACTACTTTCTCTTAGTTCAATGAGAAGAAATTTTTGTGCCAATAATGATTATAAATATAATGTCTGTATTCTGTACTCTGAATAACTACTACAAGGACAACAATATGTATTGTATTAATTATTGTGGATGTACTACTAATGTGTTTTGAAACTGTCTCATTGTTATTCCTTTCTTTTTCTTTTTTTTTTTTTGTGGGACCGGGATTGGAACTCATGACCTTGCACTTGCCCAGCAGGCACTTTTGCCACGCAACTATCTCCCCAGTCCTCTCTCATTGTCATTTCTTATTAAATGTGATAAAAAAGAAATCAAGTAGAGCCTTAGCCCTTGCCTGGTGTGTGAGTGGGAGAAATTCTACTCCATTGTGCCGACCAGACCCTCCCAGCCCCAGCCCCAGCCCAGCTCGTGAGTGAGACTTTCCAACATGATCTTGGTACCCTTCCAGTGTCAGCCCAGGCCCAGAGTGTGTGTGGAAGAACTTCCTCTAGCTGCACCTGGTGGGCACCTCCAGACCCAGCCCAGGCCTGGCATACAGGCATGTTGGAAAACCCTCCATCTGAAGTCCCTGCAGAGAGGTTAGGGGCCAGAACCACCCAGCTAGTTCAATAGTAGAACATCTTTCCAGAGGAACACAGAGGGTTCACTTCCACTGGCTGCAGCAGGAAGAAGCTGAACACAATAGGCAGACCCAAGACAGGCATATTGGGATGAGTTCAAGCTTTGTAGATCTGGACCTAGTAAGCTGAGTCACTTTGCTAGACTCAAAGTGAGAGCATCCTCTCATTTTCTCTCTTGAACAACAGAGGGGGCTACAGGTAACTGAGTTGAACTAGTCTGCCTGGAAGACCCTAGGTATATCAAAGGGAGGTGATCAGACAGAACTTAGGGGAACTAACTTAAATATAAACTCTCAATTTAATATCTACACAGACATAATGTTTGCTCCTAATGTCTAAAATATAAACCTATTAGGTATAAAAGTTTGCAATCTACTAAATATCACTATCTATTACTAGTGTTTCTAATTGTAGTTCTATAAGTAGAGAACTATAACTGTCTTAAAAATATAATCTCTCTTGGGCAAGAATTTCAGTAAGTGTTAAGGGTATAACTGCACCAAAGCTCTACACCAAATCTCAAAGGTTAGTGCTATGAAAAATGCCAAAGAGAAGGAGAAAAATGCAATCTTAGGCCCTGAGCCCATCCAGAACAAATGCAGGAGTCACCCAAAAGAAATTGAGAATCACACAGCTGAAATCTCTGAATGAATAGTATTTGCAATAAAGAAAAAACTGCAGAAAGGTAGAGAGGAAATCGGATCAGAAATAATCTCTGAAGTAAAAAAAAGTAACAATAATGAAATAATTAATAAATGTATCTAAAGAAGACACTGATAAAAATTAGAAGAAAGTAGAAAACTTATGGAATCCTTGAATGAACAATATAGGAAAGAAATAGGTCATATGACCCAGGTCTATCAACATGGCACTAAACTGAAGTCAAAATGAGTTAAAGACCCAAATATTAAAAGAGAAACACTAGATCTGCTGGAAGAGAAAGCAGGAGGAATTCTTGAAGACATATGGGTAGGCAAACTGTTCATTAGAAAAAATCAAATTGCACGGAAAATAGTGGGACAGGACAGTAGATGATTGATTATAGCAAGTAGCAGGAAGCAGCGAGGAGGCACGGGACACACCCTTCTAGGCCACACCCCCAGTGACCACCTACTCTGACCAGGTTTCACCTCTCTCAACATCACATTTCGCTAAAATCTCATCAGTGGATTCTCATCACCAATCAGAATCATGGCCTCATGGCACAATCACTTTACCCAGGAGGCTTTCAAGAAAGCCACCGAGATGGGTGGACACCTTAGTGCTTTCTGTTTGTTAAAAGTCAGCCATGTGGTCAAACTTGACTCTGACGACAGATAAATGAATAGTAGACAAAGGGTAAAGGGTTCCGTGATCAGCTTTCTGATAAGTAGATATGTAGAAATGAAATATATCTAGTGACACTGAATATATATTAATGCTCTTGTGAATTGTAAATGTATATGTTGTGGCTTGTGTCTAGATATCCCACCTAAGCGTCATGTGGTCTCAGGTGGGGTGTTTCACTGATGGCTGGCTCTAAGGGGTGTGAGGCACATGATTCTGAAATAAGGAGTGCATGATAACTAAATCAGCTCACTGATTGCTTTGGCATAGTTCTGAGTGTGCATAATGGGAAGACCCATCCTAGCTGTATGAGGGATGCCACCCAGTGGGCAGTGGCCTAGATAGGGGATAAAGGAACAGGCCTGCTGCTGATTGCCTGATACTTGGGTGCATTGTTGTCTTCTACCAGCAGCAAACTCCTCCACCTCAGCTATGCCCTCTGCCGTGTCACCCTACATTTTAATCAGCCATGTACACACTAAAATCTCTACAAACTGTGAGCTTCAGAGAAACTTTCCTCCCTTAACTTTGGATGCCAGGTATTTAGTCTCAACAATGAGAAAACTCACTAAGACACTATACATGGTCTAAATGAAGGAAATCTCTAGAGATGATCAAATATATGGAAAAAAATCAGGAAAACTCCAAAATTTCATAGGTATAAAAATGAGAAAATCATAAGCTGTCATGTGATTATAAATGGCCAAGGAAGTACGAAGAAGACTAGGATAGACAATATTAAAAGATAAGAAGGGAAGAAAAAAAGATCAAAAGGGAGAAATGGTTGAAAGTTTTATGAGTTTCAGAGTAGCTAAGTAAGAGACGAGCCCTTGTCTACTTTATAAAACTGTATTTTAACTTATGTGAATTCATCATGCCATTTAGATAGTTGGATGACCTACACAGAGAAGACTATGATTGCACTGAGAAAAATAAATTGACTTGATTTCTGCTTTATTGTTTGTAGAATGGTTTATTGTTATTTTTATTATTATTGTTATTATTATTGTTATTATTATTATTATTATTATTATTATTGCTGGCTGAGCCTACCCTGGGGGTGGGGCTGGTGCAGCATGTGGTGCTGGGGATTGAACCGTGGTCCTTGTGGTTGCCTACGCTTGCCTCAGCAGGCACTTTAGACTGCTGAACCATTTTGCCATCCCTCCCTGATTTATTATTTATATCCCCTTGTTTTAAAATTTAACATCATAAAGCATTGCTTTATTTATTTATTTATCTATTGCTGAGCTGGGAATTGAACTCAGGTCGTTGCACTTGCCAGGTAAGTGCTTATTACACTGAGCTATCTCATCCCCTAGTTTAACTGCTGAGAATTTGAACTAGCTTTAACAAAAGCATTACGTGGAGTTACTATTCTTGGATATGTGCTGTGTGTCATGTCTTTCTCAAAAAAACAGAAAATCAATAAAACATTTGTAATTAAATTCTGCTTTCCTGTTTATGAGAAGCCTATTACATGCTTCCTTCACCTAGAATATACTGCTCACGTGTTCTCAATGTACTATGAAATATAGCGATGTATTCTTTACATGTTTCACATATATGCCTACTTGTGTGCTTGCTTATGGAAGTGTATCATTAAATTTGAAACAGTAACCAGTAAAAACAATTATCAAATTCCTGTCAAATATCTTAAAATTGTCTTTTTCCTTAGGAAAATCATGAATACTGTAATTGGTAAAATATGTAGCTTTAAGAAAGAATGCTGACGATCGTTCATTGTGTGTGTTTTAATATCACTGTTTTATTTTTTTTATTTTTTTTTTTAATTATTTATTTATTTGTTTGTTTGCTTGTTGTGTTTGTTTGTTTCTTTATTTATTCATTTTATGGCTGGCTCAGCTTGCCCTGGTAGTGGCGCTGGCGCAGCATGTGGTGCCGGGGATCGAACTGCAGTCCCCGCAGTTGCCTGAGCCCTCCTAAGCAGGCGCTTTAGACCACTGAACCATCCCGCCGGCCCCAATATCACTGTTTTAGATGTTTAAAAGCTACCAATAAACATCCTGAAAACTTAGGTACAAATTGTTTGGCACTGACAATATCATGGAGAAATTGTTTTCAAGTATTCTATTGATCCTTCTTTTAAGAAAGCAAGTATTGATGGGAAACGTAAGGCTGAGTGTGCTAAGCAGAAAAGATTGAGCTCTGGAAATTAAAAGGCTCAACAGTGGCAGGACCTCATAAAACAAAATAAATAAATAACAGAGCTGGTCCACGCCAGTGTTTAGTGCTGAGATGAATCATCACACAAGCCCAGGCATGGGAATGGATTGAGAAGGGACCCGTGCCCCTTACCTAGACAGTAAAACAAGGCAGAGCAAACACAAACTAAAAGAAAACCAAACAAATAAAGCAAAACTCCAGGCACTTGAGGTACAGTCAAATGATGTTTCACTATGCTGATTAATACTACGTGAATGACACCTTTGCCCCTTAATTATAAATACCACATGTTATGAAATGTTCTCACCTTGAATTCAAATTCTGTCTACACAAATTCATTTCAAATGTGTGAAGCTGCTGGGAGCTGGGCTTTCTGTTAGGTGGTGGTAATATAAAAAAGAAATCATGCGTAACCTTTTCTGGCAAAAAATCTTTAATCTTCATAGCAGAGGAATGAGTACATAAAAATAATGGTGGAGAAGAAATATGTCAGCCTAATGCAGCACAGCAATAGCGTTTCCAAACCTGATTTGTGGACCATGATCACTTCCAGGCTGAGAGCATCCTGGGACTAATTCAGTGGCATATCAATAGTATGTGTGTGTACACATTTGCTTCAGCACTAATATCAGCCACAAGGAAAGCAAATTAGTAAAATAAAAAGAACTAAACCACACAGGTTGATCTCCATATATGTTAGACATTGAACCTTTTGATTGCTTTGAATTTTAACTAAATTCATACATTTAGCTTTCAAACTAGACTTTGGCATATCTTTTTATTTTTTATTTTTTAAATTTTATTATAGGGTCTACAGGGTCTCACTATGTGCATCCAACTGGTAGTGATTTTCCTATTTTCAGCCCCCTAAGCACTGAGATTACTGGTGTGCATCACCACGCTCAGTTTCAAACACTGTTGCAACATGCCCTGGGGGTGGGATCAGCAAGGCACACTGGAATTGAACCCACTTTAGTCTGCTGAGCTATCTGGCCAGTTCTTAAAGCATATTTCACATAGAGAAGGATTAGATCTGTTAAGTACCTTGAGAAATGTAATATAATTCTGCCTTGGTGGCAAAGCAGGAGTGTAGGCATTCTTACTCCTGAGTGTGTTTTTAACTATACCAAACAATAAAAATTGCACTTCTAAAAAATGCAAAGTTGCAGTGTTCCCTTAGACCCTAGGGTAATCATAAAAAACAAAATTTATATTTTTTGTTTCCATTTCTTTCTGACTGGTGTCCACTTACTAGAGAAACTTCCAAAAGTACCTGCAGACATGGCCAAATACGAGCAATTTATTATGTCAAGAAGTATTTTTAATAATTTACAGTATTGCACAATATTAAAAAGAAAATTCCTGAACTTCTGAACTGATGTAGCTTTTTCTCCTGTTATTTTAAGACCAGAACAAATAGAATACAAAGAACACAAGAGGTTGTGAGACTACTGTGTTAAAGAACAAATCACAAGGACCTTTGAAAATCATTGCCATAAATTCTTTTCTATTCTTCCTTTCGAGGACAAAATTTTCAATTTATGGAAGTATTTCACACAGGAAGTCATTAGAAACGTTCCTGTCTCTCTCTAACCCACCTCCATCAGCCTTTAGTTTTCTTTTGAACCAATTAAGACTGCACAGCTATCATGCTACTCTCTCTTGGCTC
>PVKN010043818.1:0-10164 GCA_004027915.1 Capromys pilorides
CATAAAAAAAAAAAAAACCTGACATTCAGCAAGAATCTCAGAAAATAAGCATGTTCCACTTTCTCCAGTAACATGTGACCTTTAAGAACTGAAATGCAAGTAGCTTTAATGTCTGTATTTGTTTTTAATGATTATGTGGATGCCAGAAAGTAGAACTATGTCACGTGTTGGAGTTTTGCAGTTTCAGCCTGCAAAGGGTGGAGAATTGCTGCTGCTCAGTGATGCCCTCACGCCATCTTTTCTATTCTCCTGTTCCTTCTCCACAATAGAGATCACTTTAGCTCAATCCTAAACACTGGGATTACAGCTGTGTGCCACCATGCCCAATCCCATAAGTATTTTTTTCTAAAGTAATCTGACAAAAGGAGAGAAAGAAAGAAAAAACCCTTAAGCAACTAGAAGTAAGTTAGCCAAACATTCAAATCGAGTGAAGAACAGAGACAGTAGCTTCTGGGGCTCTCCACTGGACAGCAGAACTGCCAGGGGACACAGTGGCCAAGGGAAGTTTACAAGGCACTGTGCAAACAACACAAGCTCAGTCAAGTCACACAGGGAGGGAGATATTTGAACAGTGCAGATGGTCACATTGCACCCCAATAAATAGCATCTGGCCCCCCACGAGCATGCAATGAGCTATATAAACCTCTTTTCTGCTGTCTCAGTTCCCACAGACTTCTCATCAAGTGAGCATGTGATTCTGGTGTTTAAAGGACAGGTATATTTCATATCAAATGTCCCTAAACGTAAGTCAAGGTACATCTAGTCCGTCCCTGACACAGGCATGTTGCCTTAGGTATTCAATTGAGCTTACCGCATCTGAGCTGCCACTGAGCAAGACTTCCAAACCAGCGCAGCGCCGACGCTGACCCGTTTAAAAAGTGACAATAGTAAGTGACCTCAACGAGCACCTAATCCTGGGCACAGTGTTAAGGATTTTAGACACACGTGTGTAAACTCAGTGTGTGATGATGAAGAGGGTAAGGAGAGGGTGCGTAAAGCACTTAGCACAATGTCACTTGGCCAAGAATTGCTGCCTCAGTTTTCAGGTCCATAAAATGACATTACTTCCTGTGCTTAAAGGTTTTTAAGGTTAGTGCCAGTGAGATGGTTCAGTGGTCTAAAGCCCCTGCTTACGAAAGCTCAGGCAACTGCAGGGACTGTGGTTCGATAAAAAAAGGTTTTTAAGGTTAAATGAAATCACAGCTCTGGCTAAATTCTTGGGACATGCTATATAGTTAGTGTCGCTAAACTTGAAGACAAATTACAAGAAAATTTACAGAGGTCTTATGTTCTTTTCCATTTATAATACCATTCATTTCTTGGGTCCCTTATTCAATATTCTCAAAACAAATGAAAACAAAAAATTCAACACGCTCTCCTGATTTCTTCTATTCACCTCTATTCATTCCTTAGACCTCTCCGGAGACCTTTCCTAAAGCCCCCAGTGACCTTGCTATTGATGAGTCAATGGGTAAGATGGCAGCAGCAATGGGCATGGGTCACTACGTCCTGCATGAAATTGCTGGCATTCACTTTCCAACTGGCTGCTGTCGTCTTTCTTTATAAATTCCTTTTTTCTACTTGACTTTTAAATATCAGTGCTATACCCTTTGCCATTTCATTTTCTCTCTTCTCTCTTTTTTTTGGTGGAACCGGGGACTGAACTCAGGCCCTTGCGCTTTTTATGCAAGCACTTATCCTACTGAGCTATCTCCCCAGTCCCTCATTTTCTCTTTCATAATCCTACCAGTCTTCATGGGTTAGAATGGCATCTCTGTTCTGACAAGTGCGTCCCAACTCATACGTTGAAACTACAGCCCATAATGTGATGGATCCTATTTGGAATAATGCCTTTCATAAACAATTTAGCAAAGTTGTAAGTATACAGTGCTAATCCAATACGGCTGGCTGGTGGCCTTCAAGACGAGGATACATCAGCGGGTTCTCTGTCCAGCAGGAAAGGACTAAGCAGGAACTCAGCCTCCTACCACCAGCTTCCACTTTCACTTCTGCTGTCCTGATCTGGACCATGAAATCAGGCACTGACTCACTCAGCCAGCAAGGAGGGCTTCCTCACTTCACCTACACTTAGTTAGCTGCAGCCAGCAGACTGGTCTTTGGAGTTTGCATAATAGGACTGTCTTCCCTGATAACTTCTCAGGCCTATTTTAAGTTCTTCCATTTCATCCCATTTTATTCGACTTTTCTTGTTCTGCATTTGTCTCTTTACACTAAGTTCTAAGAATGTAGGTGTCCCTCAACCTTCTCTCTCTCTCTCTCTCTCTCTCTCTCTTTGGTGGTGGTAGTATGGGGATTGACCCCAGGGACTGCCTTATTCTTGTAAAAGGCTGGGATTAACGTGTGTTCCACCACTGATGTGCCCACCTAGGTGTCACATTGTTTATGACTCTACATAATGTGCAAAGTCTGACTAACCATTGGGACTTAGTTTGCATTTTAATTCAAGTACTGGTCCTTTGAGCAAAAGGAGGGAGATAAGACTGGAATAGATACAGTACTGAGTGGTACATGATGGTAAGTCTCAGGAAGAAAAATAAAACAGAGCAAGGAAGTGAACAGTGGAGAAGAGGATGCTTGCACTCTGCAGAGTAGCTAAGTGACACTGTGGTAAAGATATGAACAACAGAAATTAATATTTGCAGGAAGGCCAGCGCACGAGGGGGAAGCGAAAAGGTTCTAAGGAAGTAGCTGGCCTTGCACAGGGAACAAGCCTGTGTTGCAGAAGCCAAGGACTTGAAGAGAGACAGTCTAAGGGACAGTGGTGCCAGATCACATTGGGCCTTGATGACTACAGTGAAAAATAATGGATTTTATTATGGAACCTGGAGACAAAAGAAGACAGCCATGATGTGATTAACAGGTTGGCCTGACACGTGGTAGCTAAAGTCAACCTAAATATTACTAGATACCTCCCTTCTTAACAGAAACACTTAATGTTGCAGAATATTATACAGCCTTTATTTACTTTTTTGTGGTATCAGAGATGGAATTTCCAACCTTGCACGTGCCAGACAGGCACAAAGGCCGCCGAGCAATCTCCCTGGCCCAACATACAGCCTTTAAAAATAACTATATTGGCCATGAGATAGATAGATATATATATATATATATATATATATATATATATATATTACTGTTTAATTATTTAAAACACATTTCTACAATAAAGGACCTAAAACAATCAGTCTCATCAGAGCGTTTGTAAAATAAGTGCTTCTTAGAGTTCATTACACATTTTCATAAAGTATATATCTTAAGTATCTTAGCCTTTTCTGGCTTTTATTACCTTATGTATGAAAGTGACATAAAAAATACACAAGGGACTTTCTGCACAGCCTTTCTGCTCTGGTTAAGAGTTCCATTTCAAAAGTAAAAACAAAAGCAAACCAGAACCCTTAATTTTGGAAAGCCAGTTAAAAGCTAACAAAATTCAACATATGAGTTTCAAGGTAGTTTATCTGATCCAGCGAAGTCTAAGATCTAAAGTTGGCTCGGACTTCAGGAATGACATTAGAAACTTTTCAGGGGATTGGAGCACATCTGCAGAATAAAGCCCTCTGAGGGCGCTACATGAAAATACTCTTACTATTTTGCCTTTCCGGCCCCACCTCTCCACCTGTAACGTCATTTAAAGACCACAGACAAGAACATACAGGGTGATGTCCAAAAAGTGGGTTTCTGTATAGGAGAGCACTTGCAGATACCAAGTTTGAGTGCGTGGAGTTGAGATGCGGGAGGAGTTGTTTCTTTTTCAAGCGTAGAGAGAACGGGTAGAGACTGTGCAGGGCCCTCTTACCTCCAGCTTCTGTAATTCCCATACACACAGGGGCACCGCAACGACTATGGACACCAGGTAGATGACCACAGCTAAAGGTCGAATCCATTGTCTCCAGTTCCTCCAAGTACACGTGCAAGGCATGTTTCCTCATCAATCAGCACCTAATACCTAGGAAAAGGAGCTCGGAGAAGACTGTAATGGGGAGCCCTGTTCTCTGGTTTCTCGCGGGCTACGGAGAGCGTTGGCGGGCGACTTTACCAACAGCTCAAGCCGTCTTCTCGGCCGAGGCTGTGCTTCCTGCGGCTGTAACGGCGGCCGCTCAGGGTGCTACCTGGGTGCAGCGGCCGCAGCATCGTTTCTTTCTCAATCACACTTATCTGATCCAGCGGCGGGGAGTCCCGGGGCGGGGCCGCTACTCTCACCTGGGGATCACTCAGAAATCATGGCCTGGAGGAGTCCGGCGCCGACCGGCCGCTAGCGGTCCTCCTCCGCAGTTCCTGCCTCTTTTCTTTGGCGATAAAGCTCCTGCCTCCTACACCTGCAGGCGTCACTTCGCTCACACTGCGGAGAGATAAGGCTCTGGCACTGAATCACTGCCTCGCGCAGGACAACCGAGAGGACCGCAGCCAAGGCCAAATCTAGACAGCACGCTCTCTTCCGCTTCCGCCTTTGCTGTTTGAGGCAGGTGATTCGTCCTCGGCGCCAACTTGGGCCCACCCCATCCGCTTGCTTTTCCATCTGTGATTGGTCAATCGTCAGGGGCGGGACCACGGGCTGACCAACCGAGATTTGTGGAAAAGAAAAAGGTGGAGGGAATAGGAGCCGCGCCTGGTTCTCTTCAGTTGTGGGGGTGGATGCCGCTAGGAATGCGGAGGACAGCGAAGCGCAAATGTCTGCCTAGTTATCAACAGTGTTGGAAGCTAGCACCTTAAGGAGTTATTTCTTGATTTTTAAGCAATTGCAAATACGGACTTTACACATTTGGAAGTACTCAGACCTTAACACTGTTCCCATGTACAGATACAAATTTCCTATGGTGAATATTATAACTATGTATATCTGAAATATAAAATAAAATAAATAGAATAAGGTTTGACTCAAATTAATCTACCAGTAGATTGAGTGGAGCCGCAGGTGCGTCCTGTGTTTATTATCCAAGTAAAGTCAGGAACTGGGGAGGAGCAAGTAGCCAATGCCATGTACCTTCTAAGGGCCCGTTGCTGGCAGTACCACCTGCTTTCTTACTCCTTAGGGCTGCTCGTTCTCCTTAGCTGAACAAAGCATGCAGACTGGGATATAAGGCTGAGCACGGCTGTGGTGAACCTGGGATGCGTGGGAGCTGTGGTCGTCACTCTTTTTCTTCAAAAAACATGCTAACTGAAGGTGGGGGTGGGGGGGGGGCTGATTGTAAAGAGAAACAGGAACCTCGATTCAGTGGGTCTACACTAAAAAAGTAAAAATGCCAAAGTTTCCTTAGTGTGATGTACAGGGAAGACTGTAAAGACTTTGGAAATATGGATACACGAGTATATTTTTCATGTGTAGCCTACCCAGGCACCTCAGAGAAAAACACTGGTAAAAGTGTGACAGAAAGTGACAGAAAGCTGACAAACACAGCTAGCAGTTGTGTGGTGGCAGAAGACATGAGACACCTGTGTTAGAGACAGAGGACTTTTTATTTTCTTGCATTTAAAATATTTTTTAGTACAGGTTTGTGAAGCGTAATGAATACAGGATATTTAACTCCCAGGAAGGCAGGAGATACAAGCTTCTAGTTGCACTTACTGCCTTTGCCTTCCAAGTCCCAAGGAGTAGTATGGAGAGGCCTGTGTGTACACTCTGAATGGTAGCTGGTTTGCACCACACCTCAGAACTTAACATCTTCCTTCTGCCATAATGACCTGTAAGCAAGCCTACCTGACATTTTCCCTACAGAGAGACATTGTCTTTATGGTTTTTTTTTGAGGGGGAAGGGTCTGCATGGTATTCAAGTTCTCACTATTGGATTGGACTCGTGGTGATACGCCTGTTTACAGCCTCCCAAAAGCTGGGATTATAGGCGCATGCCATCATGCCCAGTCTCAGTTGCCATCTCAGCGTACCCCAGGGAGGGGTAGCGCTGTAGGCCTGGGGATCGAACCCCTGGCCCCTGTGCCTGCTTGCAGGTGTTTTAATTCACGAGGCTATTTGGCCGGCCCTGACATTGTTTTTATGATCCAGAAAATAAACATGTTCTTTTCTTGAGAGGTAGATGCTAACTCAATAAATATTCCCCCCACTTTTTTTTCCTGGGGGATTGAACCTAGGGGGTACCAAGCTACATTCCTAGCCCTTTAAACGTTTTGTTTTGATACAGTGTCTCAAAGTTGCCTAAGCTGGATTCAAACTTTGAATCTCCATGCCTCAGCCTCCTGAATAACTGGAATCACATGATGCCACCAAGTAAGTGCCGCAAAAATATCCTTGAAACAATAGTGTGAAACAAAAGTAGATAGCAAGCATGTGGAGATATGAAACTAGCATCTTAAGCGGAGAACAATCAACAAAGCCCAAGGATCCTGATGGCTCTTTGATTGTTGTCTTGTCCCTTGCTCGAGATGTTAATGGTTATCTCCTCCCCTCCTTGTAATCTTTTTACTTAACATTTGTGTGAGCCTAGCATTAGACAAATAGTGAAGGTCAACAGAGATTACAGTCTTTCTTAACTAAAGTAATTATGCACATGAGCACATTCCTTAGCCTGTCCTTGAGTGCTCAATAAAAGTAAGATGCTTGTGTGGGTTGGGGCTCCCTTCGAGAGAGACAGATCTCAGTGAGACCCCTGAGCTGAATTCATCGGGTCTTCTCGTCATTTCTTTTGACACTGACGCATAACGACATACAACACAAGCGTGTAGAAATTCCCAGGTATTATGGCTTACCTTGTCACAGTATGTGACCAAGAGTAGTATAAAGTTTGAATGATTACTTGGAGGTGTGACTTAGTTCAGTCACCAAGAGACCAAGAGGGCTGTTTTTAACTGAGAGTGCCCAGCATTGAGGAAATTTCTAGGAAAAGAAAATCTTCCAAACTGAGAAGTTTCTGGCTTTTACTTAAAATGTCAGTGTAAGAGAAAAAAGCAGGAAAAGAAGCAGTTTGGGCTAGCAGTTTTCTCAAGGCTAAGCAGTTTTTCTTGGGGAAAGAAGAAGGACGATGGGCAGACACGACATGCTTCACTAACCTAAACTTTCTGTTGTGTAACCACTTGGTTCTCACATAGCTGTGCACTTCTGCTCTGCAGTTCCCTTACTTCTCAGAGAGTCTATGCACATTTGTCCCACAGTTTAGCCATTCGCTTCTTGGCCAAATCCCCACATAAGATCTAAAACATCACCCAGGAATAAGTCCCATGTGTTTGGAGGATGATTGGATCATGGTCGGGGGCTATACTCATCAGTCCATCCATGAGGTCAGTAGGCGAATATGCTATTAGGAGATAGGAAACGTGCATGACTTGGGGGGATGCATTCTCGTCTCTCGCTCCTCCCTTGCCCCTGTTTTCTGGCTGCCATGGGTTGAGTACCTTTTCATCTGCCTTATCCCTCTGCCATTCTGTTTCTGCTTTAGTCACTTGTGGACTTAAAATAGTAGTGTAGGGAAGACCATGACATCCTATCAAGCATGGGCTAAGGCTGCCCCTTCCCATCAACCTCTAAGTGGCCTAGTTGTGCCCAGGGACTTGCCTCTCTAACTCAAAAACAGTAACCACAGTCAACGTAGTCATCATAAACCAGCTCCTGAGGAACTCAGAAACTCAATGCACAGGTACAGAAATACTTCAGAAGGTCTGAAAGTAACCTACAGTCAAGACAGGCTGTTTATCTTCTCATCCACATAGGTTTCATGCTGTGAATACAATTATAACAGAGTCAGTTGTGGATAAGGACATGGGTTAACACAGAAGACATGACAGCATGAACTGTCAGACAAGCCTAGCCCAGCTCCCTGGGAGGGACTGGGACTGTCTTGGTCAGAAATAAAAGACACCACCCTCCATACCACTGGAGCTCATGTCAGTTCCCTTTCTGGGGTGAGCTGCCTTCTCTTGAGATGCACTGTCATTTCAATGATACTTCTTCTGTATGTGTGTGACTACGAGGTAGGAGATTGGGGCAGGGCAGGGCAGGACAGCTGGAAAGCAAGATGATGTTTTCTGTTGATCATGAAGATGCAGAAAGAGGGTTGAAAACAGGATATAACTTTATCTGGAATGGAGGTGACCTGTCACTCATGACCAGGATGTATAGGCAGAGCAGGTTCTTATGGCCCAGCTCTGAAAGAGAAGGAAAGACGGTGGCCATTAAGGCTGCTGTTACTCTGATCTTGTTGTCCTGCTGTCTTCTTGTTTCTTCAGTGGTCTGTCCTGCTTCCGGGAGGTATCCCTTCTTGTTCTTCTCTATTCTTTTCTTTGTTCTTTCTTCTTTTCTTCACTCTTTCTTTTCATTCTGTTGCTTTGAATAAAAGTTTGGGCTTAACAATTTATTGGTTGTCCTGGCCAATTCTTTGGGTAAAATGGAAAGAGCCTGGAATCACTGGACACCAGGCTGTCCAGCAGCAATTGGTCTAATTCTTTGTCCATGACAGAAGAACCTGGTCCCTTGGGACCCATTGGCATTGTGGTAACAGACTGAATTTGTGAACCAAAATAAACCGCTCCTCTTTTAAATTGTGGGTGTTGGATAATTTGTGTTAGTGATGAGGAAGTAACTTAGAATTATATATTCATAAGAATTAAACTAGATAACTGGGAGGCTGAGGGAGGAGGATCACAAGTTCAAGCCCAGCCTTGGCAACTTTAGAATGATCTCAAAAAAAGTTTAATTTTTTTAAAACTAAAAGAGCTGATGATGTAGCTCAGAACAATAGCCTTGGGTTTAATGGCCAGTACTATTAGAAACTAGATTTACTTTCTTTGTATTACCAAGAAAAATCTATATTTGGTGGGTAAAGGTCTAATTTAGCCAAATTGATTTTCTTTCTATAAGACAGTTCATAAATCCAGATTTATTTTTTAAAAAAAGGAAGGCTATATACCCTTGAAAGAGGGATAATACTGACTGCATATACCCTTGAAAGAGGGATAATACTGACTGCATATTCCCCTTAGGCTAATCCAGAAACATATGCAAAGGTAAAAACAAATAACTAAATTATTTTATTATCATCAATTATTTTGAATGAAAGCCAGTTGCCAACTAATACTAAGCAGTCATTTGCGGCCATATGTTTCAGTCAAGATTACAGTGGAAAACACATAATAGTTGGGTTATTTGAGGGGATGGATATCCCACAGAGGGTTTTCAACGATAGGCTTAGCAGTGCATAGCCTGGTCATCCTGCCCAGAAACATTCTTCTCAAGACAGTTTTTTTTTTTTTTTTTTTTTTTTTTTTTTTTAATGTGTCAGTTGTTTAATTAAGTTTTTAGCAAGAAATTTAGAACACTAATTTATTGGGATAAATTCCATTTGTCAGAGCAAAATCAGCAGCCGAAATCCTGTCCTGGCTATATAACAGGGTATGCAAAGAGTGTGACTATCTTTTTGCAATGAGGTGGTGGTCTCTGTTAGAATGTGGGAACAGATAAACTATGTGCATGAGTTATCAGTAAAAAAAGTGTTGTGCTTTCCTGGGAGGCTGCATTCAAAAAGAGGAGCTCAACATTAACCAGTCTTACTTCCCTCTCTTCCTCCAATCACCCATTTACCACCCCACCCCCCATTGTAGTCCAAACCCAGTGGAAACCAGAGCAGGAGTGAACCTGCTGATGTGGAGGAAATAGGTTGCCTCTCAGGGTCTGGGGAGAAGTAGGGAGCAAGGGCTTGCTGAGAGAAATGGAAGAAATTCCACCCAATATAATAGTGAAATCCAAAGTTTTCTAAACAGTACTTTCATTTAAAACATTCTAACTCTCCATATTTCCATCATTGAAATTTCTTTTACTATTATGGGAAGAAATGAGCTAGAAATCAGATATTTGAGTCATAGATCTGCCTACATTTTATATTACATGTGTTGTTCATTTTTATTCTGCACCTATGTAGATATTAATGATGTACGTTTGACTTGTTAGTGTTCTTCTACCACATCATCATCAGTTCTGCTTTATGTACAAAGAATGGGATCCATGATGATTTTGGGGCATGTTCTTATTTATGTATGATCACTGAACTGGTCTGTGGCAGATTTGACCCAATGATTTCAGCTATATGAAAGTTGGATTATCATCACTAATAGCTGGGTGGCTATTGACACTGACTATGTAGAGGGTTTTCAGTGATAGCCTTAGCTGTGCATAGCCTGGTCATCATGCCCAGAAACATTCTT
>PVKN010043819.1:0-10179 GCA_004027915.1 Capromys pilorides
TAATTTTCTATCATATTTTGAAATTCTGTATCATTTGTATTGTTTTTATTCTCTTTAAAATGAGAAATTAAAAATTAAAGATATAAACTAACCTCAGTATTTCAGCCTGACTACATTCAGTTTTAACCAATCTAGCCAATATTATGTATATTCAATATGCTCAAGTATAGAAATTTCATTCATAACCGGAACACTGAGATCACATTATTTAAAACAAGAGATAAGTTTTAAAACAGAATTACTATACCAAAGTAAGCTTCCCCAGCTGAGAATCTTGAAAATGTATTTTGAAATTTGTTCACTTTTTCAATAAAACTGCTTCTGTTTCTTATAAAGTTCTTATAAGTAGTAGAGTATTTGTTTCTTACAGCAATGTTTCCATACATGGCAATGTGATCAGGAAGTAGTTGTTAGGGAAGTGCTTAGGCAATGTGATTTATAATAGAAGAAAGAACTCTACTGGCATCTACTGCTAGAAAGAAATAACTACAGTTTTAACTAGAACTATGAATTTCTTACATAATTCAATTTAATGTTTAGAAGTATATTACTTTTCATTCTTTCTGATGGCATTTTTAGAATATTATTTTGTACTGCAGTGTCTAATCTATCCCCAGATTTGTTAGGAAATCATATGTCAAAATAATGGAACATTTTAAAAGTGGAGAACAATCAATTTCATTGGGCTATAAAGTTCTCCATCATTTTATTTTTATTTTGTTTTAGTTTTTATTCATTCATTTATTTTTAAGCGAGGTCTTTCTAAGTAGTTTAGGCTGACCTTGAACTCACTAAGGAGCCTCACCTAGCTTCAAACTCACAGCAATCTTCCTGCCTCAGCCTCGTAAGTGCTGGGATTACAGGTTTGCTTCACCAGCCCTGGCTTTTCTACATTAATGTTAGAAAGAATAGCAATTTTCAGAGTTGAACTTTCTTTGTCATAAGATACCATAAAATACTGATTTATTTCTTATAATCAGTAATCTATAAATAATAGGAATGAAGTGCTAATATAATTTTCATTATATAATTATATTATTGTGCAGGATCTCACTACAAAGCTTGAATGCATAGTGATCCTCCTGTTTTCAGCCTCCCCAGCACTGGGAGAACAGGCGCGCGCCACCACACCCGGTCTTGGTCACTGACTCAGTGCTCCCGCGGTTGGGGCCGTCCCAACATGTGGTACCAGTGATCAAACCCGGTCTGTGTGCTTACCTAAGCAGGCACTTAATCCACTGAGCTATCAAGCAATCTCATTGTAAAATTATTATGTGGCTCATTAAGACTTTATATATGAAGTCAAATAGCACCAGCATTATTATCCTTATGTTAAGATAAGAAAACAAACTTACAAACATTAAGTGACTTGTCCAAAGTCATTTACATTTTATAAT
This sequence comes from Capromys pilorides, assembly GCA_004027915.1. NCBI lineage: Eukaryota > Metazoa > Chordata > Mammalia > Rodentia > Capromyidae > Capromys > Capromys pilorides. The sequence continues at coordinate 1,398 of PVKN010043819.1, forward strand.
CCTAGGTTAGGCTTCCTGAACTCTATGATCTTGACTTTCGATAAGCAAACATTTATTCAACTGCAGTATTTTTTGAACAAGCATTAGGTTGTGGTGGTGAAAGGTGAGGCAAATATAATTGGTTCTTAGATCTACTGTTGAGTCTGAGAATCTGCCATGAAAATGTTTTCATTCAGATGATCACTTTGGAGCCTTTCAGTTTCATTGTCCATTACAAACTTTGTAAGTTTGAAAGTTAAAGTCAAGAAAAACAGACGTGTAAGATGTAGAATGTTGTGTTTCCTCCATGTAGAGAATATGACCACAACTGTGCTATTCAAATAAAGTTTTCACAGTAATAGATGACCCTTTTCTAGAACGTTGTATATGTGTCATTTCAAGACTGGCTTCTTTCATTTAGCATACCAGCTGAAGTTTATCCATTTTTTAAAAATGTATTTAGTATAAGGTCTACAGGGTCTCACTACACAGATCAGACTCGTAACGATTCTGCTGTTTTCAGCCTCCCAAGTGCTGGGATTACTGGCATGCACGATGCCCAGTCTCAGTACCTGTCTCAGTGCACCCCGGGAGTGGGGCTGGCATGGCAGGCCAGGGGGATTGAATCCCGGACCCTGTACCTGCTTGCAGGCACTTTAACTTGCTGGGCTATTTGGCCGGCCCATCTCTCTATATTATTTTAATCCCCTGGAGACTGAATCTTCTTGATTATACAGATATTTCATGTTTTGTAAACTTTTATTTGAATAGAACTATTTTTTGTAAAGTTTTTATTTTATAAGTTTTAGATTTATAGAAAGACTGCAAAGTTAGTAGACAATTATATATACCATAATTGGTTTTCATTATTATACTTTATTTTATGTCATACAGCTATACAATTAATGAAGCAGTATTGATTCACTGTAATCAATTAGTTTATTCAGATATCTTTAGTTTTCACCTAAAGTCCTTTCTTGTTCCAGTATACCACTTTACATTTAGTATTCATTTATCTCTGGCTTTTTTTCTACTCTGTGACAATCTCTCTGGTTCTACGACAAACTTCCCTGGTTCTTGATTATCTTAACAAATATATGAAAGGCTACACTGTGGAAGACTCTCCTAACCTCCAAGATTCCCCATAATGATGGTTATGAAGAGGAAGATCAAAAAGGTAAAATGCCATTTGCATCACATTTTATCAAAAGTTTATGCTATCAACGTGACACCACTATAGATGCTGACTTTGGTCATCTGACTGAGGCAATGTCTGTCAGGTGTTTCCACTGGAGAGGAACTTCTTTCCTTTACATACTAAACTATTTAGGAAGGAAGTCACTATGTAAAGCACACCTTTAAGGAGGCATATATTCCACCTCCTTGAGGGCACAGTAGAATTTATCTGAATGAAGAATGTGTCTCTTCTCTCTCATTTATTCATTTACTCATTTATTTACATCAGCATACACTCACATATGTTTTCACATGCTGTGCTATAATGCACCTATATTACTGAACTGTAAGGAGCTCTTACAAGGTGTACAGGGTCTCACGTATAGATCGAACTCCTAGTGATCCTCCTGTTTTCAGCCTCCCAACAGCTGGGAATACAGGAGTGCTCCACCATGACGTCTCAGTCACCATCTCAGCATGTGCCAGGGGTGGAGCTGGCATAGCACCCCGGGACTGAACCCTGGCCACTGCACTCTGCTGAAGCACACACTTTAGTTGGCTGAGCTATCTGGCTGACCCTAGGAGCTCTTGCATTTATCCCTTGTATTCCTTTCATACACTTCCAGCTTCTGTGCTCCTGCATGTGTGTACATGTGTTTGCATATTTCCTCAATTTCTGGTGTGAAAATATGTACCATGCTCTTTTTGTATATTTTTTTGTGCCAGTCCTAGAATCGAGAATTTCTCCAAGCATTGCTTTTGACTTATATCAGAGAACATCACGGGAGTGTTGTTACTTCTCTCATAGTCGAGAGAGCAGGGAATGTAAGTACACTAACAATATATATTCCCTTATCTAAAGTATTTCTATACGTACCCACCTGTGTTGATAAGCTAAGCAGAAGTACACCATAGTATCTCTGACTTGAATGCATTACTGCATAATTCCTTTTAGCTTCCTTTGCAATTGTGTCTATAAATTTCTACTCTCACAGTGAGAAAACTTCGCTTGTACTATTCATCACCCACTTACTTGCTCAATTTCAAGATACACATATAGCAATATCAGAATTGTTAACTTGATATATTAACAACTTTATCCCTGAGGAAAACATCTTCATTAACTAAAATATGTCACTATACACATTTTATTCTAGTCATATAGATTGCATTTATTTTTAGATTAGCGCTTTTACACTCATTCCTTTCAATGAATTGCTTCACACATGTGTAATACAAGTTGTTCTGCCACAATGTACATCGCATCTAAAATGCACTAAGCTCCAAAATGATTATTTAAAAGTTGGCATGCATTTAAGTTTTACTCTTGGTGATGTAAGTGCTATGGGTTTTATGAATAGGCATAATGTCATGTACCCACAATTATAGCATCATTCAGAATAATTTTACCACCTGAATAAATCTTTCCTATGCTTCCCTGATACTTGCACCTGCTGATCTTTTTTATTTTTATCTCTATCTAGGTTTATTTTTTTTCCACAGTGTCATTTAATTAGAAATCAATTAGTGTAATTTCTGCTTGTTTTTGTCTTTTCCTTCTGTTGCTTTCTTACTACTCCCTCTCCTTTTATTCCTGCTCTTGTACTGAATTTAAGTTACTCTTCTTGTTTTGATTTCCAAGGGAGAACTTTACATTACTGGCACAGGATTTTTTTTTATTAGTATGTTCATTTTTTTATACTGGTGATCGAACTCAGGACCTTATGCTTTCCAGGCAGGTGCTTATAACACTGAGCTATCTCTCTGGCCCCCATCTGTTCATTTAAAGCAATCAATTTCTTTTGCTAAGTATCAATGTTTTTGATAAATTGTAATTTGATTATCATTTAACTCTCAACATTGAAATTTTCTGATGAGACCACCTCTGGCCTGCCACCAGCACAGCCTACCATCATCAGCCAGTGCCAGGCTCACCAGGTGAGACCTCCTCCCGCCCGCCGCCAGGGCACCCTACCATCATCAGCCAGCACCAGGCCCGCCACATGAGACCTCCTCTGGTCCGCTGCCAGCACAGCCTATCACCCAGCGCCAGGCCTGCCAGGTGAGACCTCCTCTGGCCCGCTGCCAGTAAAGCCTACCATCATCAGCCAGCGCCATGCCCGCCAGGTGAGACCTCCTCTGGCCCACCTCAAGCGCTGCCTACCATCATCAGCTAGGGCCAGGCCTGCCATGTGAGATCTCCTCTGGCCCACCACCACCAGCATACCCTATCACCCAGTGCCAGGCCCACCACGTGAGACCTCCTCCGGCCTGCTGCCAGTGCAGCCTATCCAGCGCCAAGCCCACCAGGTGAGTGAGACCCGGCCTACAAGCAGCTTAGCCAACCCAGCAGCCCAGACTGAATGAGCAACCAACGGGCACACAGTCCTGCACCAAAGATCACAGCTACTCAGAATGATACAGACAAGGAGCAAAATGCAGTCTCAGGTCCCGAGCCCACCTGTAACAAATACAGGAGTCACTACCATACAAGAAAATGGGAATCATGCAGCCGAAATCTCTGAATTCGTAGCATCTGAAGTAAACAAACAAATGCAGAAACATATAGAGGAACTCAGATAGGAGATAATCTCTGAAGTTAAAAAGGCAATCTTTGAACTACTAGAGACTGAAGTTAAAAAACAGCTGCAGAAAAGCATAGAGGGAATCAGATCAGAAATAATCTCTGAAGTTGAAAAAGTCACCTCTAAATTAATAACATCTGAAGTAGAACAACTGCAGAAAGGTAGAGAGGAAATGATAGCAGAAATAACCTCTGAAAGAGAAAAAGAAAGGATAACTATAATGGAAGACTTAATAAATGCATCTAAAGAAGACATAGATAAAAAATTAGAGGACATTAGAAAAATGATGGAATCCATGAATAAGCAATATAGGAAAGAAACAGACCACATGAAACAGGTTCAAAGAGATATACAGGAAAATAAAATCTCAATCACAAGTTGGCAACACTATATTAACGAAAGTGAAGATAAGATTTCAGATCTTGAAGACAAAGTCACAGCTAGCGAAAGGTAGGAAAAGATCTCTTAAAAACAACAACGATGCAGGAAAAAGTAACTCAACATCTGCAAGATGATGCAAAAATGAACAACATGAGATTAACAGGAGTCAATGAAAAAGAAGGAGTCAATACAAATGATATAAAAAGAATATGGGCAGAAGTAATAGCAGAAAACTTCCCAAAGATGAGAAAACAATCGGACATTCAGGTAACTGAAGCACACAGAACTCCAAATAACATCAACCCAACTAAAAACACACCCAGACAGATAATAATCAAGATTCCAGAAATACAGCAGAAGACTAATATACTAAAAGCCACTAGAGAAAAGAAACAGATTACATTTAAAGGAAAACCCATCAGAATAACAGCAGATTTCTCTTCACAAACCATGAAGTCAAGAGGAGCAGGGAACAGAGTGCTTCAAGTCCTCCATGAAAACAAGTTCCAGCCCAGACTGCCATACCCTGCAGAACTCTCTTTCAAATACGAGGGAGAAATGAAATACTTCCATGACAAGGAACAACTAAAGAATTTCATGATGTCAAAGCCAACCCTACACAGACTACTTAAAAATACTTTTGAGGGAGACCAAAATGATCTGATCTATACAAATGAGTCCAGAAAGAATCCAGCAAATAGGGCAAGCAATTAAACAGGAGATAAAGGAGTAAACAGCAGTAAGTAAAAGACATGTCAATCATAAGTCAATACATTTCAATTATAACTATCAATGTAAATGGAATCAATTCTCCAATTAAAAGAAATAGGCTGGCAGAGTGGATAAGGAAGCAAAATCTAACAATATGCTGCATACAAGAAACACACTTAACTCGTAACGAAATTCATAGGCTAAAAATTAAAGGATGGAAAACAATACTATACGCCCCAGCACCTAAAAAAAGAAAAGCAGGGGTAGCAATTCTGTTTGCAGACAGTCTAAACTTCAAACCAAGACTGATCAAACAAAATAAAGAAGGCCACTACATACTGGTTAGGGGACAAATTCAATATGAAGAGGTAACACTCATAAATATGTATGCACCCAACAAGCGAGCACCAAGTTATCTAAGACAAATCTTAATGGACATGAAAAATCTAATATCCAATACCACAGTCTTAACAGGAGACCTTAATACTCCTTTATCCCAGAAAGATAGGTCAACCAAACAAAAAATTAGCAAAGAAGCAGCAGAAATGAACCAGATCTTGGAACAACTGGACTTAGTAGACATACACAGAGTGTTTCACCCAACCACTTTTGAATACACATTTTCTTCAGCTGCACATGGGACATTTTCCAAAACTGACCACATACTAGTGCACAGGTCATACTTAAGTACATGCAAGAAAACAGAAATTATACTGTGCATATTATCTGACCACAATGCAATGAAACTGGAAATTAATGACAAAGGAAATCACAAGAACCCCAGAAATACATGGAAATTAAACAACACCATTCTCAGCAACCTGTGGGTTACAGATGACATTAAACAAGAAATTAAGCAATATTTACACTTTAATGAAAATTCAAACACAACCTATTGGAATTTACGGGATGCAATGAAAGCAGTTCTTACGGGGAAATTTATTGCCCTGAACTCACACATTAAGAAAACAGAATGGGAACAAACAAATACTCTTACGCAGCACCTAAACCGACTAGAAAAGGAAGAGCAAACAAAACCCAAAGCCCAAAGACGGGAGGAAATTATAAAGATTAGAGCAGAAATTAACTCAATCGAGACAAAGAAAATAATACAAAGAATTAATGAATCAAAAAGCTGGTTCTTGGAAAGATTAAATAAAGTTGATAAACCCCTCGCTAACTTCATCAAAAAGAGGAAAGGACTCAAATTCAAGCAATAAAGAATGAAAAGGGTGAAATTACTACAGACCCAGTGGAGATTCACAGGATCATTAATAGCTACTTGGAGAATCTTTACTCACAGAATTGAAGACACAGATGAAATGGACAGATCCCTAGAAAGGTACAAACTACCAAAACTGAATCAAGAAGATATAAGAACTTTGAATAATACAGTAACAGTCAATGAAATACAAAATAACAAGTCTACCGACAAAGAAAAGTCCAGGTCCTGATGGATTCACAGCTGAATTCTAAAAGAAATTTACAGAGCATATAATCCCAATATTCCTCAAACTCTTCAATGAAATTTAAAAGTTAATAATCCTTCCAAAATCATTCCTAGAGGCAAGTATTACACTGATACCAAAACCAGAGAGATGCAGCTAAAAAAGAGAACTACAGGCCAATTTCTTTCATTAACATAGATGCAAAAGTCCTCAATAAAATCCTACCAATAGAATACAGCAAATCATAAAGAAGATTATACACCATGATCAGGTAGGATTCATCCCAGGGATGCAAGGATGGTTCAATATATGCAAATCTATAAATGTAATACACTATATTAATAGAGCCAAAGCCGAAACCCACATGATCATCTCAATTGATGCAGAAAAGGCTTTTCACACAATCCAATACTCATTCATGTTCAATGTACTACAGAAAATAGGAATAGAGGGCTTCTACCTCAATCTGGTAAAGGCCATCTGTGACAATCCAATGGATGACATAATTCTAAATGGGGAAAAGTTGAAGTCTTTTACTCTCAGATCTGGTATAAGACAAGGATGTCCCCTATCGCCACTCCTATTCAATATAGTTCTGGAATCATTAGCTGCAGCTATTAGACAAGAGAGAGAAATAAAAGCAATAAGAACAGGTAAAGAAGAGGTTAAACTATCATTATTTGCAGATGACATGATAATCTACTTGGAAGACCCAAAGAACTCCACCAAGAAACTACTAGAATTAATACACAAATTCAGTAGCATAGAGGGTACAAAGTCAACATGCAAAAGTCAATAGCATTCTTTTACACAGATAACAAAAACACTGAGAAAGAAATTAGAGAAACAATGCCCTTTATAATAGCACTGAAAAAAATGAAATACTTAGGAATTAACCTAACTAAAGAAGTAAAAGATCTATTCAATGAAAACTACGATACTCTGAAAAAGAGATCCTAGAGGATTTCAGAAAATGGAAAGATATTCCCTGCTCCTGGACAGGAAGAACCAACATTGTGAAGAGGGCCATACTTTCTAAATTGCTATACAGATTTAATGCAATCCCTATCAAAATACCATCAACATATCTCACAAGCCTAGAGAAATCAATTCTAAAATTTATTTGGAACCAGAAAAGACCTAGAATTGCAAAGACAATCCTGGGCAACAAAGACAAGGCAGGAGGCATTACAATTACTGACCTAAAATTATACTACAGAGCTACCATGATAAAATCATCATGGTACTGGCAAAGGAGTAGACCTGAGGATCAAAGGAATAGATTCGAAGATGCGGAAGCACATACAAACACACTCAGCCACCTCATTTTTGACAAAGGGGCCAAACATGTTTACTGGAAGAAAGATAGCCTCTTTAACAAATGGTGCTGGAAAAACTGGCTCTCCACATGCCAAAAACTAAAACTTGACCGAGGTCTATCACCATGAACTAAATTAAAATAAAAATGGATTAAAGATCTAAATATTACAAGAGAAACCCTAAATCTCATAGAGGAGAAAATTGGAGGAAATCTTGAAGACATTGGGGTAGGCAAAGAGCTCATGGCCAAAATCAAAATGCATTTAACACTTGAAAGAATCAACAAATGGGACCTCCTCTTGCTGAGAAGTTTTTTCATGTCAAAAGAAATCACCAACAGAGTGAAAAGACAGCCCACAAATTTAAAAAAGATTTTAACTAATAAATATGCAGACAAAGGTCTTCTTTCTAGAATTTATAAAGAACTAAAAACCATTAGGGTCCCAAAATTCAAAGATCCAATCCAGAAATAGGCATCTGAGATGAACACACACTTCTCAGAGAAAGAAATTCAACAAGCCTATAAATACATGAAGAAATGCTCCACATAGCTAGCCATTCATGAAATGCAAATGAAAACAACACTTAGATACCATCTCACCCCAGAAAGAATGGCTACCATAAAGAAATGAATCAACAACAAATGTTGGAGAGGCTGTGAGGAAAAAGGAACCCTTCTCCACTGCTGGTGGGAATCCAGACTGGTGCAACCATTATGGAAAGCAGTGTGGAGGCTCCTTAAAAATTAAAACTGGAAATCCCATTCAATCCAGCTATCCCTCTAGTGGGAATTTTCCCAGAAGAACTGAAAACATCATATCATAGAGATATCTGTGCACCTATGTTCCTAACAGCACAATTTGTGATAGCTAAATCTTGGAAAAAAACAAAATGCCCATCATTTGAGGAATGGTTGAAAAAGATGTGGTATTTTCATAAAATGGAGTATTACTCAGCTATACGGAATGATAGACTAGAAGACTTCATATATAAATGGATGTATCTTGAACATATACTCATTAGTGAAATAAACCAGACCTACACATGCAAATATCGTATAGTCTCCCTAGTATTAGGATTCAAAAGAAGAAAATATAAATAAATAAAATTTGGGCAGTACCAGGAATCAATCTCAGCACCTGCGTTTTCTGCATCCTCAACCCCTATAATTTTTTAACTATT
>PVKN010043820.1:0-10179 GCA_004027915.1 Capromys pilorides
CAGCCTCCCAAGTTCTAGGATTACAGGCATGTGCCACCATGCCCAGTCTCCATCACCTGCTCTGCAAGCCCTGCAGGTGGGGCCAGCATGACACAACTTCTTTGTATTTGTAATGTAATGTAATCACATTTACACTGAAGAAAATGGTAAAGGGATTATCAAGTGACTCTGAGGGAGGCAGTGGTCGTCTGTGAATGAGGATTTTATGTTGATGAGGAGAGAACAGCAGGGAGAAACGGCAGGCTCATTAGAAGTTTATCCTTCCCCCAGGGTGAAACCCATTTTTATTACTACTTAATTCTCAAGGAAGTAGGATGTCTTCAGTAGATGTAATCTTCCAGGGCTTCACAGCATCATGGGGCCACTGAGGCCTCAACTGTGACTGGCAGCACATAGAGTAATGTTTACACACACTGTAGCTGGTTCGTGTAATGAGAAACTAGGCCCCGGACAAACCCTAATCACAATTTAGTGAAATTACTCCCCTACAAAATTATGAATACTGGCCCTCAACAGAGTCTTTGGTGTCTACTTTGGTTTCTTTTCCCACAAGCTGTCAGTTTCTTGTGCAGTCATGTCTTGACAGGACACCTCTGGTGGTTCTGTGTATACCACTAAACAGTGTTACATGGATAGAGGTATACTCCTTAGAACTGGAGCTCTGCTTCATCTGTTTAGGGTTTTGATGTTAATAGAAGGACCTTGGCTTTTAGACCAGTGTTTTCAATGAGATTTTCATAGGGATAGATTAAGAAAAAGACTAGATCCCGGAGGTTACTGAGGAGTGCCCTCAGGAATCTACATAAAGAAGTGAGGCAGCAAGATTGTGAGACAAGTAGGGGAAAACTATAGGTGCAAAGTAGTTGTCACAGAGACTGCAGTCAGTCCTATGGAGAGTTCTGGAACTGGGATGGCCTTGAAGCTTTCTCCAGGACTAAAGAAAAAGACCCAGGAGGCCAATTCCTAATCTCACAGTCATGGCATTTGGATTGGCAATCACAGTTTTAGGGAGGGTATAAAATCTTAGACAGTTGCCTACATTTGTAGAAGGCAATTTCCATCGAAGGGGTCAGTAATTAATCACCCCACTACTGGAAAAATAATTACCTTGACGCAGAATGTGGTCCCAGCAAGTACTGCAAGTGGGAAGCATTTCATTCTCACTCTAGGCATAGCTGACACTCTGGCCTTTCTCAGTCCTTCAACTCCAGGGGGAGAATGCCGCTGTGGCATGTTTTTGCCATTTCCCATTCCATGGATCCTTTCACACTTCAGCCTGATGAGTGAGGCCATCGTGCCTGCGGTGCAGTGCCCAGAGTCAGCAGGGAGTGAACCTTGCCTCCAGAACCCCTGAACCCCGCCATAGGGCGCGTCTGACTTGGACTGCAGCTTGCACAGGCTTAAATCCTTTTTTCCTTTTTAATTTAATTTTTAACTGATATATAGAAAATACTTATTTTACATATATCAGAGAACCACAAGATGTTCGGATACACAAACTGTGTGATGCTTAATGATATCTATCTCATGCAACATTTACCTTTTCTATATGATAAAAAACTTCAAAATTCATTCCTTTGCCCTTTGAAATATGTGGCAAATTAGTATTATTTATAATTGTCCCAGTGCACAATAAATAACAGACTAGAACTTCTGTTCCTGTCTAACTGTAATGTAATAGCCATTTCTCATCTTTTCTACAACTTTTCTTTCCTAGCCTCTGGTAACCACCTTTCTACCCTCAATTTCTATCAAAAAGCTATTTAATGCTTCACAAGTGAGAGCAATCTTGTGACACTTGTCCTGTGTGTGACTTATTTCAGTTAATGTGCTGACCTTCAGTCCCATCCATGTGGCCACAAATGACAGGATTGCCTTCCGCTGTATTTATGCACCACATGCTCTTTGTTCATTCACCAGCTGGTGGAAAATTACACTGTTTTGTACTATTTCAACTTTCCTATCTATGATATCTCTTTTCTTAACACTTCACTTTTCTTGACACATTCCCCCACCTTATTTATATCTCTTTACATTTTCTTAGTATCTTTAATTAGAATGTTTTTAAACACTTAAAATTGGATTTTGTCACTGGGTTTAATTCTTTTCCATAATCGTTTACCACTGTGGCACATCATCAGAATGATGACACTTTTATTATGTATTTTCACTTACAAAACTAGACACAGTATCAAATGCTTTCATTCCTTGTTTCTGGAGCATTGGCAGATGCACTCGAGACTGCCTGGCTCACACTCACCGCTCCTGCACCCTGAGACTGGGACCCTGAAGTGCCAGCACTCCCTGTCTTCTCCCATTCAGATGCTCTTGCTCATGACTCAAGTTCAAAACCAAGTCAGTAGAAGAGAAAAAAGAGTTCCGGGGAATCCATTTTTCTGGAGTAGGTGTGGAAGCTTTGCTGAGACTCTGGAACTAATAATTTGGGGTTAAATCCCTCCTCCTTCTTAGCTTGGGCTGAGGTGGACCATGCTGGTATTCTAGCCATCCTCTATTATTCCTGCTTCTTCACTCCCCTGGCTCCTGACAGCAATAGAAGTAAGTAGTGGTCATACTAGCACGTTAGCTCTGTGTTATTATTCTTGGAACTAATTATCCTAATTCAACTTTCAATAGTTCGTTAATCATCTAAATCTTTTCATTAAGTTAATTTCTGTTTGACAACTAAGACTAACCCTAGATGCATAAAAGCCAGATATTTATTTTTAAAAATTCACATCCACATATGTTTAAATGTTGAGAAATTATTGAGAAGCTACTTTCTGACTTCCAGTTTTGTTGTAGGAGGAGTCTTTTTGTTGTCCTCAGTGTTGCCATGGTTCTCCTCTTGAGTGTTTCCTACTTTTCAATCTGCTCAGAAATCCTGACATTTCCCAAAAGAGAAGAATCCTTTGTAAAATGCCATCTCATTTCAAATTAGTCTGTTTGTTTTCTTAGTGTCATCTTTCTATTCAACCTTGGAAAAATGAAAGTGTCCTCAAAGTCAAAAAAGCAGGACAAAGTTAATCTTCTGGAAGCCTAATTTTCAGACAAAGAAGAGTTGGCTTTTCCAAGCAAGCGCAGTCACTCTTGAGTCTGAGCCCAGTTCCATAGAAATAGCTGTGACTCTCAAATGAGATGTCTCCTTCCCTCCCCTAGCAAGCATTTTTCAAGACTGGCAGAAACCTCAGCCAGAAAAACCTAGCTAGATTTCTCTCTTCGGTCTCTTTCTACCATTGTTCTGACCATGAGCATGATCAAACTAGATAGAACTTTCCCATGTTAATATCTATATTTCTGAGTACTTTGTTCCTCTGTACTCTCATGGGGCTTAAACTCTTCAGGCTACCACCATAGTCAAACTCCAGAAGAACCCCTTGTCCTGATGATCGTGCTCTCAAAACAGTCAACTTCTGGCTGACTTTGTGACAATCTTTGCAGAATTTTCCCATTGTTATAGTTGCTTTGCTATTCATCTTCCTCTTCAACTAATGCTAGCTCCGCTGGGGGAATATCTAGTGATAGCTTCCACAATAGAAGATATATATATATATATATATATATATATATATATATATATATATATATATCTGTTCAACAGAAAATGCCTACTGTAAATGAGTCATTCTTTGCTGAAATCATTTTGGCAAATGAACTTGCAGTCCAGAGAACTTCAACAATGAAGTTATCATTATTTTATATCCGCTGAGCTCGCACAGATGCCCTCTGACAACTTATGTCCTTGGGGAGGGTACTGAAGGATCAGGAGACTTCTCTGTACCACACAGAACTCAAATATATCTTTGCAGCATTTTCTCTTGTTCTAGTTGCCTTGCCATTCATCTTCCTCTTCCTCTTCAACTAATATAGATAGATAGACAGATAGATAGATAGATAGATAGATAGATAGATAGATAGATAGATATGTAGTCTCACTGCACAATTTGGATTCGTAGTGATCCTCCTGTCTCAGCCTCCCCATTACTGGGATTACAGACATCAACCACCACGCCTAGTTGTGAGGACAGCACTGCACACCCAGGATTCCAGGCCCAGCAATGCTTATGGTATTAGGAATCGAATCCAGGTCTTTGTGCTTTCCAGGCAGGCAGTTAGACACAGAGCTATCTCCCCAGCCTGAAGCATCCTCCTACAGACATCATGATCATCACAATTTTTATGGATGGACATGAAATAGTGCTTTTGTTCCCAAACCTGCACAGGTATATCCAATTTATACCAACCTGACATAGTGCCCTTGTAAGAATTATTATTCTGAAAAATCACACCACGTATGTCACCCTTAGCCTCAATTTATCCCCACAGGGTCCAAATCAAATATACTGTTGATATGAGGCCCAAGACTCAGGCCTGACAAGGCATGCAGCAATCAAAGGATGAAACAGGCTGCTGGGATTGCTTCAGACAGGTCATATGGGCTGCCCTGACATATTTTACCTCATACAGCATTTAGCTCTTTCCACAGTGTAAATGTGTGACTGTGTGATTCATTACTATGCTAATGGATAGAATGAGTAGGAAATTTAATAAGTCAGTGGTACCCAGAAATACTCCCCAAAAGGTCTGACTGACCTGCACAATTTCTACCTGCGAATTGCCAGCTTGATTCTACTTAACTCTGAGGAGCATACCATAATTTCATTCAATTATTTTTTAAAATGAGGCCACCAGATTCCAGAGCTCTGGAAGAAATTTTTAACATAGAAATTCACTTTTTTGTTGGCTATCTCAATTTTTCTTTTATAAAACTTTCATGAAGCCCATATATGTATGAAGATAATATAGCAACATAACACATAGTGATTAGGACTAACTACGTATCTTTGGGGTATGAGTTCAATTATTTAAACCTGATAGTGAAGTGAGATCAAAGCTGAGAAAGTGTTACCTAATTAACATGAAACACTAGTTCTTACGTTTTTGCAGGACCAGAATTGACTTTTATTTGTTCTTTTAAAAAAATGATATGATCATTTGTATTCTACTGTTTGAAAAAAATATAATAAACAAAAATTGGTATTCAGTAATGCTTTTAAATTTCAGTGTACTACCACAGTGGCTTATACACAGCTGAAAAATAACATTAGATATCAATGTGTAGGTATGTATTTTCTGCATATGTATTTGTAGATCCTTTGTGATTTTTTTTTTTTGTGTACAGGAGTTCAACTCAGGACTTCGTATTTGCCAAGCAGGCACGTAAGCTATCTCCCCAGTCCTCCTTTGCAATTATTGTTTGAACTCCCCAGGACTGTGTAACAATGGTTGGAAAACAGTGAGTTAGTGTTTTCTTTTTGTGTGCATGTGTGTCTTATATTTTCTTAGATTCCCAATCATAAATATATCTGATAACATAGTTGTCAGAAAAAAAAATAGATTGTTTAAAATGAGCTGGTGAGAAATGATAGACCTCAATCCTGCTAGAGAACAAATGCACCTTAGTTCATCAGCCATAAATATTTCTATACCGTCAGAGGTTTTCATCCCTCAGAAGATAGAGTCTGCACTAGAGTTGCCATGAACAGCAGATGCAAAAGTCTGCTGAGAATTTTAGAGGATGACGGACAATGTCTCAAAAGCCAAACGCGGGAAGCGTTATACGCATTAATTTTGTGACGCTTCTCCTTTACAGTTTAACACGGGTCATCTTAATGTAAGCTTTAAATTGAAGATAGGCAAAATGAGAATTAAGGTCATGCCCTTCCGCTTTGTTAAGTGATGTTAAAAAACTCTGTCAGCAGCAGGGTTCTCCAGGGGCAATGATTAGCAAGAACGAGGCTGACAAGCAAAAGCCTGCATTTCATTTCCTCATTCAAGGTGAGGACTGGAATGAGCACGGAGATGAATCACGAGCCTTCCTAGGTGCCGTTGAGAAGCTGTGAAACGAACATCCTTGTGGCTCACCGGTAAAGCATGAAGAATAGTTAAAGTTTAATTTTCTTATCACTCGAACTCGACTTCTCAGTGTTTCTTGAAGCTATGGATTATGCCTTTGTAATGCCAGATACATTATGGAGTTAAGAGTGTGTCTTGCGGTTTATGCAGGTCACTTAATCTTTTGTTGTCATCTTCTTCAGAATTTAAGAATTGTCCAACAGAAGATGCCTACTGTAAATGAGTCATTCTTTGCTGAAATCATGTTGGCAAATGAACTCGCAGTCCAGAAACTCAACTCCAACAAAGAGCTTCATTGTCATCGTTTTATATCCTCTGAGCTCACACAGATGCCCTCTGACCCTTGTGTCCTCGGGGAGAGTACTGAAGGGTCAGGAGGCTTCTCTGCGCCATACAGAACTCAAACGATGCATTGCTCCTACCTGGAGATCCTTCCACCTCACTTCAAACCTGACCCCTCCTGCAATTTCCAATCAACTTGAACTTCCCTAGAGTCTTCTCCTCCCCATTTAAATTAAACCCTTTTGTCGCAGTCCCCCAGTATCATGGTACTTCCACTTTGCCTTGCATTTTTTCTAATTTTATTACATACCGTGTCAATTTATAATATTCTTTATTTGTATTTTTTGCCACTGCAATTAACCTCCTTCTTCTGAAAAGAGAACACCTCAGTTAAACACCTTAGTATTACAAGTTAAAACACATAAATGTGAGGCTTAAATGGTCCCCTGCAAGATTCTGCTAATAAATAATGGGAGTTGGAAGTTCTTTTCAATATTTATCCTTAACAAGATGGTGCGGAATAGCTGAAAGGTCGAATTCCTTTTATTTTGGTCAGAATTGCATTAGTCAAACATCGTTATTCATGTCAATCAGATACGTTCTTTAGCTAAGTGCAAATATTGCAACAAATTAATAAAAAATAGAAATCTATTTATTACTATATAAATGTAGATTGTTTAGTAGACACATAGATAAATGGGAAAATATAAAAGAAATCCCTAGTGGCAAAGAGTTTTGGAACCCTCATAATTAACATTGGCAAAAAAACCCAAAAAATATGCATTGCTTTACCAAATAACACAACACTTTTCTTGCCAGAAAGCAGCATAAATTGGGAATAAGTGATGAAATATAGCACTTATAGTTGGCCTTTAAAAAGTCTTAATTAGTAACAGCTCCTGAGGAGGTCCTAAGGGTATGGCATATGTTCCATAGAAATAAAAATTAAGAACTTCCAGGCAGCCTAGGAAGTTAATTATTTTCCCTAATTTCCAGCAAATGACCTTGCTTCCTATTTTACAGAAAAAAATTATGTACTATCAAATAGGAATTTCTTTAGCCTCTCTGTACCCTCTCTATAAATTGAATGCTATCTGAAACACCTCTTTCTGTAAGTGTGGAGGACCACGTGGAGGGCTCTCCTCAAAAGAAGAGCAATCATCTCCATATTGGCTAACCTGGCCTTGTTCCGTGTACTGAGAGATGCAGAGCTGCAGAAGTTAGTCCTTATCCCCTCAGTTGGCTTTAAGCAATGAAACTGGGTCTAACCAAGGTGCTGCTGTGTGATCTTCAAAGCAAGGCAACAGGTCAGGTCAGAGCTCCCAAGAAGTCATGTGTGATTTGGGCCTAGAGAGTCATGCTGTTAGCTGGGACAGAGCCTCAAGGAAGAGGCATGGGCCATGCCAGCTGGGACACAGAAATTCTCACAGAAGAGTTGAAGCAGCAGCCCCCAAAACGTTAGATAGTGCCTCAGCAGGTTGCTCTCTCTGCGTCGCTCTCTCCCTCTGTCTCCCTCTGTCCCTCCTCTCTCTCTCTCTCTCTCTCTCTTTCTCTCTCTCTCGTCACCTCAGGCCTCCTGCCTAGCCCAGCCCAGGACTCTAACATACTTCCCACCACTCTCACATTCGCTCATCCCTGCGCCACTCTCCTCTTCACAGATTATAAAACATGGGTTCAACCCTGGGTAGAGACTTCTGTTCCTTTTAGCCATCATTCTAGCTGGGATTAGGATACCTTTGGCTCCCCACAACTACAAATATGCCTTAGTGTCTCTACTCCCACCACACATTGTGTTGAAAGTGGTAGACTGGCATTAACTGAATTCCAATAACTTTTCCCTGGGATTATAGATATAAACTTCCCAAACTACGATGAGGTGTGGGAAGGGCTTTCTCTGTGTGAGTAAGGTGGATGCCTTCACCTGTGAATGCCACTCTCCTGGGCACCTTAGAACTTCCTTAGTCAGGGATTATCTCTTTTTTTCTGCTATTCAATCTCCATCTTTTATTTCTCTGACATTCTGAGCTTATCCTCTTTTTCCTGGGAACAGGTAAATGTAATCAAATCCCTCAGATCTGAAAAAGGCAAAGGTCTCATCACACTGTACCTATAGATATTGCTCTTTCTGTCCCTTCTCCTACTGAAACACTCGTCCACACTTTCCACTGCCACTTTGGCATTGATCGTATCACACACATATCTGCAGGATGGCCACTCGTCATCTTGACAGGACTGATTCTGAAATCACCACCATTAAATTCTCTGGTGAGAGGAATTTAATGTACGTTTCTCTATCTTACTTGGCCTCTAGGAAGCCTCTGCAAATGCTAATGAGTTCTTTTTTCACTTACTTACTTAGGAAACATACCTTGGTCATGTACTAAAGGGCAGGACCTATTTTTGCTGTCTGGGGATACAGTAAGAGAGAAAACAAATTTCTGAAGCATTACCCTATGTTTAAATATCACACGTACTTTTTTATTTGATCTCTTTCTGGCTTCTGATTTTTATATGGTTTCCTGATAACTGCCTCTCTGTTCATCTTGCAAATGCTAGTTTGTAGCCTCCTCTGGGTTCCCTTTCTATCAGGGGGATGGATACAGCTCACAGCACATGTAATTCTTTACAGAAAAATATACTTACATATTTTTTTCTTCAGCTCTGGCTCCAAAATCTCTGATACTCTTGACACAGGCAAAGATTTTAAGAATCATCTAACAAACTTTCTACGAAGTACTGTCTTAAAGTTCACTTTGTGTCTGATAGTTTTAATTCCTCAGCTAGCATTTCTAATTTAACTGTATGTTGAACTAGCAAAGCAATTCCTTTGTCTGCCAAAAAAAAAAAAAAAAAACAATAAATAAATAGGACTACTTAGGTCTAACCCCAAGAGAACAGCTATTATGTAATCAAAAATATATGATCTTAGTTCATTTTAATAATTAAAAAATTAAATACATAAATAAATTTTTAAAAAAATAATGAGGAAAAAAAGGCCAGCAAAATAGCTCAGTGGGCTAAAGCACTTGGTTAGGCAAATTTAGGCAACAGCAGGGACCGCAGTTCACTCTCCAGCACCACATGCTGTGCCAGCCCCACCTCAGGACAGGCTGAGGCAGCCATAACATAAATAAATAAATTAAGTTTAATAATTAACAAATTAATGTAGATTATGTGCTTATTTCATTAGATGTAGAAAAAGTATTCAAATATATTCAAATTTCTTATAGAATTAAAAACTCCTAGTATTGAATGGAATCTCACTGATTAATGAAATGCATTTTTCCAAACATAGAGGAAAAATGTTCTTTTCCTTTTATTTTTTCCTTATTAGGACACTGAGCTGCTTTTTTTTTTTTTTTTTAAGGAGTGTCTTCTTAAATTGTAAAGGCTGATCTTGAACGTGTGAGCCTCCTCCCTCAGCCTCTGCAGTAGCTGGGACCACATGTGTGAGTCACTGCATCTGGCACAGTAAATGTATTCTTAATGGTGAAATAACAGAAAGGCCCTAATGAAAGTAAAACTAAGATAAAGGTGTCCACCTGTCATCCCTGCCATCCAACACTATAGGAGAGCCGAGTCCACACCACAATAACAGCAAACCAGTAAACAAACAGAAACCCAGAAACTGTGAAGGTTGAAAAGGGAAGACAAAGTTGAAGTTAAGCTCTAGATACACTGAAGACTACAGTAATAAAGAATAATATTAAGGTAGGTGTTGGGAAGTAGAGGTAGGACAGACATCAACTTGGGCTGTGTAGAAAGACTTTGAGGGAGGGAGGGAGGGAGAGAGAGAAAGAGAGAGAGAGAGTTATAAACTAATTTTAAAAATCCTGGAGTAGGAAAATATTTCCTAAATGTATAAGATCATATAATAAAGTAAATCAAAACAAGAAAGGAGAAATTAATAAAAAGAATATAAAGGAAATTTGCTTAAATTGAAATTTTAATAACTTCTAAATGACAAGAGGCCGTACAAAGTTA
>PVKN010043821.1:0-10175 GCA_004027915.1 Capromys pilorides
TATAATTAATACACAAATGCATTCTATCAAAAATAATTTTTTTGTGTTAAAAATCCATTCAACAGGGTAGGATCTGCTGTAGGGCGGGCTGGATGTCAATTCAGTCATGAGGTTTGCTTCATTTATAGCCCCCACTGATTTCTCCAGATTGAAAAACAATTCCATGCGATTTCCTTCATAGACTATCAGAGAGTGTAGCAGGCGATTAGGATATCACAGGAGAAAAGAGCTGTATTGCGGCTCTCATAATTGGTGGATTTATTGGTCAGGGCCATTGGATAAACTCTTCCATCCCAGCTTCATTTTAATTATCTTTTCATTGTCCCTCTGATATCTTCTTCTCTTCATGGTTTGCAGCTCGATTTAGCATGACTACAACACACAGCAGACTCTTCTGGCCAGAGAATGCCTCTGGGCTCCTTTCCACAGGTGTTCTGAGTTTCCCAGGGTGCAAAGAGAGGGGGCGTCACCCACACCAGTGTGCCGTGCCGGCCAGCTCATGGGGCCTTCTAGGTCTCCCTCCCGCTCTCGGCCCCTTCCTTCTCGCATACAGATTCGTAACAGATGTGGCGCGGGCTGCCACCTGTCCCTTGTTTATTAGAGATACTGCTTTTTATCATCTCATATTCCTTACTACTGACAGTTATGCAAAGCTTATGTTAATATCAGATCGCTTGTGCAATGTGATCTCTATCAAGAATAACGTTAGTATTTTCTCATGAAATGGGAGCAGCTTAGCACAATGTATAATCAGAACAAGATGTTTTATTAAGAATTAACATTTAAAATAGTGAAAAAGGACACACACTTTGCTTTCTGGGCCTGGCACCTGTCCTGAGACGGGCATTTGCAGCTGCAGATCAGTTTCTTGGTTCAAATTACTTATATGGGCGTGGGGGGGGAGCTCTGGATTTGTGAGGCACCCGAATGGGCGTAGTCATTTAAGTTGTCTTTGTGGAGCAGGCAGAAGTTGAATTCACCCGGTGTCCAAATTTTGATTAGTTGACAAATTATTCTCTGTCAGAGAGAATGAGCTTTACTCTATGATTGAGCATTAGGAGATTGATCATCAGAGATGAGAAGCCCTGTTTTTGAGGAGCTGCCAGGTTCTTTGTCACAAAGGTTGCTTGAAACTCTGGACACAGCTGGAAGAGCACCAGGTACAAACCAAAATTAATCTGTCCTGCATAGAAAGTGGGGAAAAATGCACAGGAAATAGTAGGTGGTGTATATGCACTCAACTTAAAGGACATAAACTTTAAAGCTAGAGTGGCTTGGTGGAGATTCCTAAATGAATTTTCTGACAACTCTACACTCGTTGGTATGTTGCTCTGCATTGGGGAACTTCTGTGACTCTATACCTCAAGGCGAGATTATTGGGGGAGGATTACAGGTAATGCTGAGAAAACTCCATGTCTGTAAAGTAAGTGATGATCCACATCATGGTTGTTTACTAAATTGTTGTTACGCATTCAGTAAAAAGTGACTATATTAAACAATTTCAAAACTTTGTGAATTGATATGAACCCTTGTTGGAAGGTTTTAAAAACTATATTATTTTAACTTTCTGATTTGAATGTAGTTAAAACTAATTTCTCTTAAAGTAGGAATTCTATTGTAAGTGTTGTTATTTTCAACACTTTATTCAATTTATACATTTTGTGATACACAGATTCCACCGTAGCAGTTCACTACATAAAAAAATCTTGGTATGAAAATATTAAGATGATACCCTTGATTGAGTAAGGGGTAAATGTAAATCTATCTAGTTAATATTTATCAAATTCTTCCTATAAGAAAAACTACGTGGTATCACATTAGCTTCCTATTTAGTTTTATGTAAACATGCAACTCCTTTCCTCCAGTTCTAGTTATAAATGGATGGTCCGCCACCTACAGTGTATATTTTGTTCACTCCAAACTAATGGAAGAGTTGGTACTGTCAATACATTTGTGACTCCTACGGAATTCAGTAATAAATACAGAAATGGGAGAAGGAGCAGAGAGGAAAGAAGAAAGAAAGTTGAGGGGCGAGTGAGTGTCCAAAGGCCCGAGGACAAACGCTTGTTTTTGGTTTTCCTTAGTGTGAGGTTGCGAGGTTGCGGGTCGCCGTGGCTGTGCTGCAGGTGGGGAGCCTGCACGTCAACAGCTCATCCCAGGCCTTGGCTTTGCCTCCTCTTCTCTCCGTCCCCCCTCCCTCCATCGCTCCATCCCCTTCCTACCTGAGGAAACAAGAACCACATCCCTGCTTCTCCAATCTTGTATTTCTCTCTATTTATACTTCGTGCTTTTCATGTAAGAGAAACAACGCAGTACTGAAGCTGGGTGTCTAGTTTGCTCCTCTTCAAAAGCGAATCACAGCAAGCTCTCCCCCTTGAGGTGAAGGGCTCAAGGCATTCCTTCTTCTCTTTTTAATATTTGCCACATTATTAAATCATGTTAGTGAAAATGAAAGAAACAGAAGGGAAGGATGCTGAGGTGGGACAGCGCTGCTTGCTCAAGAGATTTTGGGACAAAACAATAAAGACTCCATGTAGCTCTGTGTGTGCAGCTGCAGAAAGGGCTGAGTAATATAAGCAGGAGAGGAAGAGACACTAGGGCTTAGACTGAGAACAATGGCCTTCGTCAAACCCGCTCTTCTGTGAGAGAAGATGGGACGGTGTCACAGGCTCTCACAGTCTATGTCGACAGCCGGATTTTTTAGTCAAAAAGGAGGTGAAATGTAGATTTAAGTGAAGATTTGAACAAAAACCCGAGGCATCAGTAGCTTGGTTTTGTTATAGACGTCAATTTATTACTCAACGCCTACTTATGATATTGGAGTGTTGGATATAGGAGAAGAATAAGAGGAAGGCGACAGCAGTTTGAGCTGCCAGGGTATTAGCGCCAGAGTTACAGGGTTCTTGAATGACGAGGTGAGCATTTTGCTGGATTTTCAAAGCAAGGGACTGGATGTGGTTATTGGAAAGGCAGGTGTTTTGATTGGGTGTTTGTCTTAGGCGCAGCCCCACCAAAACTGCTATGGAAATATAAACACCTGTTCATTTATGTAAATGCCTGCTTTTTAAAAAAGGTCTTCTTTGTGTTTCCTGCCTGAGTTCTGAGACTACTCCTGAACGTCTACAAAACTGAGGGCACGCCTGTGTCCAGGCTGGGCCAAGAGGCTTTCATTAAGAAGTGATAGAGAAAAAGTGCATCAAGAAGGCTCCACTTTAGTGCGTTGCCCCACACGCGGGTCACTCCTGCGCGTGAAGCAGCTCCTTGCCTGTGCTCACAGGACTGGTCTTTCCAGTTTCTTATTGTTTGCCTTAAATCTTGTTCTGAAACCCTAGAGGGCAGAATAAACTGCAGCGTGTGCAGCTAAGCAGTGTGGCTTGGTTTTTATTTTATTTTATTTTTTTGCTTTGCTTTCTTTATCATGTTAGCTTCCTTTTCCTTTTTCTTTTTTTTAAATCATGTTAAACAGCTTTGAAGGTCTGCTAGATGCTGTCTCTGTAGACGCACCGTGCATTGAGGCCCTTTCTCTTGGAGTAAGACTGAATTGAAGGGCTTTTCTCATGGATTTCATTCACTCTTTTCATTAAGTTCAAAACTTGCACATCCTCGGCATCAAAAAGAAGGGAGAAGGGCCGCATAGAACCCAGGGGAGAACACGTGATTTGGGAGAAAGAGAATGCAGCCTCCAGGACGGGAGCCAGCCTGCGCAGGGCTTCTTGGATACTAGGGCTATTGCTAGCCTCCCCTGCTGTACCAACTTTAACCTTCCCTGGGGGTGAATCCTGGGGAAAGGGGTCCTGACAGTCGCTTTGCTTTTGGAGGACCTGTCTTCAGTCGGTGTCTTAGTGGCTTTTCTCTCATTTCTGGGACAAAACACCCGACACCCAAATTAAGGAAGGAAAGGTTTCCTTAGCTCTCTGTTTGTGGGTGTTTCAGTGCATAAACAGCTGGCTTCAAGGCAGGGTGTCCTGGTGAGGGGCAGCACTTTAAGGCCTCAGAAGGCAGCAAAAGCAACTAGAGCAAGAAATGGGGGAACACACCTCTGTGCTTCCCTTCTGTTGTAGGCAGGCCACCACCCGTGGGGCAGGCGAGGTAGCATCACACCGTCTCCACGCTGTCCTCCTCTGGCACAGGCTCAGGTTGTTCCCAAAGTGAAGAGCCCAGCCCCTGGCCCCATGCTCAGTCACTTAGTTGAACTTCTGAGCTTCTCAATTTGACAGAATGGATCAACCTTCACAGCTTCCCCAAGCGTGAACAGCCTCCTTAGGGCACGTCGGCTACACTCTAGATGAACTGCTGAGTTCCTTGGTTAAGTTTCTAAACTTCTCAAACTGACACAATGAATCATCCATTACACTTAGAGAAGGGAAGCTTGCAAGATTTGCCTGTCCCCAAATGCCATCAGTTTGAAGGGATCAGCACACTGAGGTGCCCTATTTGGTGGGGGCATATCCTTAACTGCCTCACTTTGATTCTTGATCATCCTCATTTTAGATATTTACTCCTAGGAGAGTGTTCTCATCTGTGTCGCCATTTGCTGTTAAGATCCTTATGCCCCATCTTTCATTTTTCACATACATTTGCTTAGTCATGTGGAATACACTTATCTTTGTATTGACCCCAAGTTCATGTCTTGTTAACCTAGCTCTTTGGTCCTAAGTCTAGCAAGAAAATCATAAAATTTTGCCATTAGCCACCATGATACTCCTGAGACTTTCCTTGAAATTGTTATCTTTAAATGGGTGAAGAAAATACAGCATCTTTCATGTCCTATTTACTATTTTTGTAAACTTCAGTTCCTTCCTTAAAGCAAATAAGTGTTTTAAACTGGATATTTAAGATTTAAACTTCAAAGCAATGTGATATTTTTGTCATAGAAATCTGTTCTGTCATCCAAAGGGGAGATTTCAAGGGTTTATGGCTTATGGTTATAGATGGAAAATCTAAAAGTACTAGGAGGTTATATTATACAGACATGGTAAGCTTTTAACTTTCACAGTTGTAAGATGCTTCTGTGGTGGAAAGAAACCCAGCTGCCAGGCAAAATGCCATGCTATCAGTGTTAGTGACTGCAGTGCTAGTTGCGTGCAGTGCATCCTGCATTTTCTTCCCTTTGGAGAACCTGCATGGTGTCAACAACATGTCCGTTATGCATTCACATGTTGAGAGATGGCACACTGCTCCACTCAGACATCGAGAGGGACTGTACTGCTGCTGAAATTAATGGAGGAGTCAGGTTTAACGGAGCCTTTGGAAAATGTGATGCATAATGGAAAATGCATAATTATGTATTGAAAAATGTTTACATGGTTATACATTTTCTTAATTATTACAAACCATTGATAGTCACTCAGAATAATTCTTCATACTTAGTAAATAGTACAGAATCGAACGTTCTTGGAAATAGAAATATGGCTTCTGAGAGAATATAATACTAAAACAGCTATCTTTTAACATTCAAATTTCATAGCATGAAATTGATAGTAATCTGTATTTTGAAAAAGCACATTTGAAGTAGAGTTTTACTTTTTTGAAAATAAGGACAGCTTGCACTCATCTTAAATCCTCCCATTTCTTTCTTTTTTTTGTGGTACCAGGGATTGGACTCAGGACCCTACACTTGCCAGGCAAGTGCTTATTCTACTGAGCTATCTCCCCAGCCCCTAATCCACCTATATCTAATCCTTGATTTTTCTGTGATCTTGTTTCTATGGTGTCATTTAACATTCTATTAATATCTTAGGGTATTATTCATATTTGTTTAGGTACTTGAGTTCTTGGGTGTATATCCTTTCATGAATGGAAAAGAATGTTGGTATATTATTAAAACATACTCTACCCCTATGTTTTCATTTGTTTTTGTGTTTCATGTGAAGATTATGTCATGTTTCTCACTCATTGGTCACTGATTAATCTATTGGTTATTAGTAGCTATTTCTTCATGGTAATATTCAAGCAGGAACCTGGACAGGAAATTCTCAGTGCTTGGAATGCATGCCATAAAATATGAAAGGACTTAGAAAATGAGCCTTATCTAGTGAAGCTGAGTCACTGGGTTATCCTATTAACACTAATAGGTATAAGAGATATGGCTCAGAATAAGGATAATGATTCTGTGAATTATTAAGATCTGTATGCTTAAAATGATGTAATGTAGTTTTTTGCTGTGTGCCTTTCAAAAATATGATCCTTTTTTCTGTATTTTTAACAAATGTGAAATCCATAGAAATGGAAATTAGCTGCAGCTGCAACTTTATGAATGGTTTCCTAGAAACTACACTGAAGGAAACTTTAATGTGCAAGTGAGTTTGATGCTGCTTTCAAGTGCAGATGGCTGATTGGTGAATTTGTATTGTAGCTATCAAAATCCATTAAGGAAGCCCCTTGAAGTCGATGGACACTTCCTTTTAAGGTTGAGGCAACATCAAATACTGTGTCAAAAGGAAAACATGCATGCTTCAATAATAAAACTTAAGTAGCTGCGTACTAAGATGAGAAACTCAATTTTTACATTTTTAATCTATTTTTAAAGAATGAGTCAATGGTGCCTTGATGCTTTCCGTTATTCACTCTGACTTGGAACTCCCCTGTCATGTTTTAGTGCACATGACCACACTTTACTGTAAGCCAAAGGTTAGAAAATTCATTTATTTAAAGTGTGCCCATACATTAATTCTTACAATGGAGAGTGCATTGTTAAGTCCTGGTGGAAACATTAAAATATTGCAGAAAATGTGTCTGTTAGATTTATGAATTTATTTTGGAGATAAGAAATCTTTGTTAATGGATTAATTAGAGTCCCAAGGCCACTTGAATTAGTTGTCAAATGCATCAATTTTGAATGCCTGACACGAACATAATAATGAATGCATATCATGTTATACTACTTGCACATGTAATATTCAAATAATCCTATTTTTGTTTGATAGTTGTATTCTTATCAATGAAGATGGAAGATGTATATCTGATAACTAAATACATGTTCCACAAAGCTCCATTTGATAGAAGTGAGATGTTTGTGGATTGTTAGTGTACTTGACAGTACACTCTGGATTGATACAGCAATGAAATCTGTGCTCGAATGGACTGCTATCCGCCAGAAAACCCAGTGGAAGGTGTCTTCTACTCAATCCATCCATCACAATATTTTAAATATTTCTGAGAGAAGACATTGCTTACTTACCAGACTCTCAGAGGAATCTGGACATATTAACAAATGTCTTGACACAAAGAATCAAGACAGAACAATAACCAAGAATGATCTGTCAAATCACATTAGGTGCAGTTTGATAGACATTGATGTATGCCCAGGGCTTGGGTTCTAAACATAACCACGGTGTTGAAATATAGATCAGAGACGCCTCTCGAAAAGAAACGCGGGAGAAGGTAAAGGCTCCGTGAAGGGTCAGCTTGGGAAGGGTGGGGGGAGGCTCACGTGGCCTCCCAACATTGCTTTGTGGCTGTGCCCTCTGTCTGCTTGCGCCTCTTATTGTAGCTTGCTTTTTCCCACCTTTACTTCTAATTCTTAACTCATGTTCAACATTCAAAACTGGCTCTTCTGATTTTATCTAACAGTTCCTGTCTGTTGTTCAATCTAAAATCTCATGAGTCAGTGTTAACGCATTCATTCCTTAATGAACTAACGTTATAGTTCATGAAACTAAAACGAGTGTCTGGTGGCTGCAGAAATAGCCTGGCTGTCTAAATGCCTGCCTGGCAAGTGCAAGGAGCTGGGTTCAATTCCCGGGACCACATGCTGTGCTGGCCCCGCCCCTAGGTGCTCTGAGCCAACCACCGAGGAGACTGGGTGGGTGGCACATGCATGTAATCCCAGCACAGGGAAGACTGAGAAAGGAGGATCACTATGAGTCTGAGCTGCATAGCAAGACCCTGTACAAATATAAAAAAATTAGATTATTTTTTAAAGCAAAAAAAAAAAAATAGTGTCTGGTATATTCTTTCAAAATAGTTAAAGATATAGTATTATCAGGCTGGGTCCAAGGATTTCTGAGGCTTACATGAAAAACTTAACCCACCCTTTTTGTAGAATAATTTTGTGGATTTGTTGACTTTTGTCAAGGACAAAGGAGTTTTAGCACACATCAGTAAGAGGTGAGAGACACAGTCACAGAAGAGATGTAAAACTCTCTCAAGAACAAGTAAAGGTGCTGGGAGAAATGAGGAACTGTAAGTTGGGAACTGGGGATCTCCTAGGTATTTGGGGGCTGGAATCCATGGAATTTGCTATAGTGTTAGGTTGGTCTCATGGGGGGAGCAGGGGTCCACCGTAGTGAGGTAGCACTCCATTTGTGAGGGAGCCCTCGAGAAGGTGGCCTGTTTGTAGGTGAAAGACATTCGTGCAAGTGAAAAGGGGGTGGGCAAAGCCATTTGTGGATGATGACAGAGAGTTGCCCAGGTTTACTCTGTGTTGGGAGAAGAGAAAGAAACAAAAAATAAATCAACCAGGCCATGTCCCAAAGCTACATTTTGAAGTACACTTTTAATCATCCTAATTTCCTTGTCCCCTTCCTGCCGAGCTTCTGTGTTTCCTATATCATTCTCTGCCCAGCGACTAGGGTCCCCTCTATCTAAAGAGCTGTTCAGTGGTGGAAGGGACAAGGGTGTGTGGCTGCTTTAGGCTGAGGTGGGGCATTGATTCTTCCTAGCAAAGGACAGAAAGTCGACTTTCCTGACTGATCAAAACACAGAAATATCAAGATTTGTCTTTCAAAGACCCATTATCTGCCCTTACAGTCTGGCAGAGATGGCAAGCGCCTGCGGACTGTTAGTCTACAGCAACACAGCATGGGGTACGAAGGGCTGAGAACTTCTACAAAGCTTAGATGCATCGCAGCAATTTGTGAGCACACTGCGGGATGCAGAAGATGCATTTTCCTGAACGCACACACAACATCTTGTTTGGACAGTGGCAATGGTTCTGTCACGTGCTGCTAGGACATCCAGGGCCACTAGGCTTGTAGAATAGCTTTTTTTCCATCCTTTTTAATTTAGAAGTTAGTGCAATGCAATACCTACTACATGTAAGTTAGATCTTTTTTGTGTGCAGCTAACAAGTGGTCAAACATACTTCGGTGCATCCTTAAGTCTTGTTGGAAGCCGAGTGATTGTGCAGGCGAAACACCGAGCTGGTCTGGGGGTGGCGCAGGGCAGGGAGGCCAGCTGGCTGCCCTCTGGTTGCAGCCTGGCACCTTGGAGCCAGCGGTGCACTCGGGTACCTCCCTGTCCAGCCTGCAGCAGCCAAGGCCCTGGCTTTGTGCCTGGGAGCCGCTGCCTGCCTCTGGGGCGCGCATTCTGTCTTCGCCCTTCTCCTGTCATTGCGCAGCAAGGTAGGGTCTCTTACCACAGCCGTGTGATGGTAGCCGTGGCTGGGGCCCATCTCTCCTTGGGGGTGCACTGTTCCATTTGTCTTACGTATTCGCTTTTGTTTCCAACAAAGGGGTGCTAGTTGGCTGAGTGTCCCCCTTTAATTTAATATCTCTATGACTGTCTCTATGTATATTTTATAAATTACATATCAGTTATTATAATTATGACTACATAATTGTGGTTGTATTTTTATTGGATGTATAAATTAATTTAAAGTGAGACTTGTGTTATTCAAAATTAGTCTCTGTACATTAAGGTCCAGTTATGCTTTTAAGACGTCACTGTTTGGGGCCATGGACAGTGCCCCTGAGCTCTCCTGGTACCTTTGCTATCAGTTCTGTTCTCCATCAGGATGAGTCATGGTCCTTCCTGACCACATGGCTTTCCTTGCAAGTACAGGGACATTTCCCTCCTTTGTGACCCTTACTCTTGTCGTCTGGGGTAACTGCCTCCGTGCTGAGAGCTGGGTGACTCACCGAGGTGCTGGGGCCCTTTAGAGGTCCCTTTATGCCCGGGGCCCTTGCTGACTTTATGTGCAGGGCCAGAATGCCGCCTGCATTCTGTCTCAACTGCTGTTCTTTAAACTTTGATATCTGTCTTGGTTGTTGACCACCCAGGAGGCCACCACACCAGCCCTGAAATGAGAGCATAGGGTTAACTCTCCTGACTTTATCTGGATGGTGAATGCTTCGAAGCTAAGGCGTGGATGGAAAACTGCCGCTTTTGGGGTTTAATCTATCATAATCGTCTCATAAGTCAAATTTTTATATGTTTATAGGTAAAGTTATAAA
>PVKN010043822.1:0-10180 GCA_004027915.1 Capromys pilorides
TGTTAATATCATTTGCAGCTTTCGATTTGTTTTCTGAACACTGCTAACACTGCTGTAGATAGTCACTGAGTTTTGATAAAATTCAGTTTACTTATGGCTCATATTTTTTGGGTCTATCCTGAGATAACATTTTCTCCTGTTTTCTTCTGGAAGTATTAACGCTTATGCCTAGGTTGGTTATCATGTGTTAATTTTTTGACCAAAAACTGAGGTTTATTTGTATCCCGTTGTCTGGCATCGTTTCTTGTCAAGATCTCCTTTGCTGCATTCTTGGACGCTTCCTCAGATCGCCTCACTGTCTACACCAGAGTCTGTCTCTGAGCGCCTCCTCCCCTTGGGTCTGTGTCTCTCTACCAGTGCTGCCTACTAGAGCTGTATTGTTAGCCAGGAAGTCAGGCAGTGTAAGTAAGCGCAAGCTCCTCAGTTTTATCTTCTCAAAGGCATCCTGATTCTGCTAGATCTTTTGCTTTGTATTACAAGCTGGATTGAGTTCATAATCTATGAAGTAGATACTGAGATTATTTTACATTGTCAGAAAATTTGGAGAGAATTTATTATTATTATGATTGAGATTTAAAATCCCCCCCTCCCAGTTTCAGGTACAGAAGGGGGCTTTGGGGAATAGTGACCCTGATTTCACAAGGGCACTAACCCAGTGCTGAGATCCTAACTGGATGATCTTATTGGGAGGTGACTGGAGTGGGAGGGGGGACCTGGTTGATGGAATGGACCCTGGGGCATGACCCTGGACTGTGTCAGGCCCCTGTCTCTTCTTTGCCTGTTTCTCTCACTCCGAAGGCTCTGAAGGTTGTGCAGCCTTCCTGTGCTGCGCCCTTCCACCATCTGCCCTGCCACAGGCCCAGGATGAACAGAACCAGGTGACCATGCTGAAATCCTTGAATACATGAGCCCCAGTAATGTTTCCTGCTCTAGGCCATTTTTCTCAGGTATTTGGTTGCAGTTATGAAATCTAAACATATTCAGAGTTAATTGCAGTGATGGCACTTTGTGGTAAACAGGGTTTGAGTTCCAGTTGAGTCTGGAATGTGCACGTGCAGGAGCCTGTTTGGGCAATGTGGCGCACACGGCAGGCCTCCACAGCCTGTATACATCTTCGTCTCATGCATGGCACTGTTGGTTTTATATGATGTTTTGTTTTATAGAAACAGAAAAAGACTATCAAAAATGGCACTCCTTGGTGTTGCTGGTTTGAAAGTAGAAAAAACAGTGACGTGTAGGAAAGGAGTCAGCCTCCTGGGTGACGGCCAGCAAAGAAAGGAAGACTTGAGCCTTCAACCTCAAACTATCTGAGGTCTATCAGTAATCTGTTGGGGGGTGGCGCGGGGCTGGCGATTTAGCTTAGTGGTGCAGCGCCAGCCTGGCAAGCATGAGGTCCTGAGTTCAATTCGCAGTATCAGAAAAACAAAACAATAAACAAAACTTCAAAGTAATCTGTTCCTTTCCCAGCACTGGCAGAAGGGAACACTGGTGCCATCTCGTATTTGTGATATTGTGAGACCTGAGGCAGAAAACTTGGCCTGAGCCACACGTTCCCAGCACTTCACCCACCAAAACTGGGAGCTGCCGCCTGCAGCTGCAGTATTGGCTGCGGTAGTTTGTAATAGCAGCAGTGCAAACCTAATACATTTTTTAAGATGAAAACGCTCAGTATAACAGTAGTGAATAATTGTCATGAATACCAGACGACCCCACAACCACATGTTATGAACCTAAAACTGGGAGATTCCAGGAAAAATGGCCACAACAGTAATAATAGTAGACGAGTATACACCATACCCAAGGAGGGGCTCTGCAAGTGGACGAAGCAGCGTGAGGGTGTGGAAGACCCAAATGCAATCCACAGTCTAAATTGGATAGTAGGAAATACGCCTTTCCTCCAAGTGCACACAGAACACAAGAGTTGAGCGTTATAGTAATTAGGTCTTAAAGAAAATATCAGTATGTTCTATAAAGTAGGAAAAGGTATGCAACTCAAATTACATTTTGGACTAGAAAAAAAAGTGTTAATATAAAATATATTAATGGAACAATTGAGTTAGGATAGTTTCACTGTTAGCTAACAGTGTTACATCACTATTTACTTCCTTGTTTTGATAGTTAAACTGTGATTATGTGAAAAGTATCTTTGATTTTAAAGTATAGTGTCATAGTTTGGAGCTTCTGCAAAGTGAACAATACGGTATAGGAAACTTTATAAGATTATTTTATAATGAATCACCCAAAGAATCATATACAAAGAGTACAGGAAATCTGTCCACACACCAAAAACCAAAGACTCCAGCTGAGGGCCCAGAGCCCACAGTATTGTCCTGCATGAGTCCAGCTGAAGACCTAGAGCTCATAAAAATGCTTCCCACAAATCCAGCTGAAGGCCAAGAGCCCACAACAATGTCTCGTGCAGGCTCACTTCACAGATCTGTGCTGGAAGGCCCAAGGGTCAGGGGTGGAAGCTAGGAAGTCTGTACCAATGGGATGGAGGATCTGTGCTAGCAGGCTGAGGGATCTGCGCTGGAGCCAGGAGGGAATTCAAAGTAAAACGAGAGCTCCCCACAAAAGTACCCCAGGGACCCTCAGTGACAGGAGCTGAGCTCCCGAGCTCCTCCAGCGATCAGGAAAGCTGAGTTCCCATCAGGAAGGCCAATGTGACAAGGTTCTTCATGAGGCTGAGCAGTGCACCATGTTCCCTTCCAGAGCCAGGAAGAGATGCTTAAGGTGAGGCTACAAAATGAACTGTAGCCTTTCTTAATGACATTGTGGTCCTGGACTCCTCGTCCAGCAAGAGCAACCAAGTTCACCAGGAAAGCCAGTAGGATAAGGTCACCCAGCAGCAAAAGAACCAACAGCTTCCAGTCTCCACACAGCTTCCCTAACAGCCTGCATCTGCCTCTCCAGTTCTGCCTTCTGCGCTGCTGGCAACAACATTCAGTAGGCCTCCCTCACCCAGCACCATGCTAGTTCAGTTTAGCTGGCTGTAACAAGTTGACCACCACTTGGTAATGCGCTGCATTACCAACTTGAAAAGAGTTCAGCTGTATATAATAGGGAAAAAATAAGTAAGGTAAAATGTTACCATTTGGAGAGTTTGGGTTAAGTGTATGATGCAATTCATTGTACTATCTCGTGTGTGTGTGTGTGTGTGTGTGTGCGTGCGCGCGTGCATGTTTGTGCACACGCGTGTTTCAGGGAAGGATCTACAAACTGCTCAGCGTCTCAATACTAGATCTGACTCGTAGTAATCCACCTGTTTACAGCCTCCCAAGAGGTGGGATTATAGGTGCGTACCACCATGCGCGGTCTCAATTGCCATCTCAGCACAAGCCAGGGGTAGGGCCAGCATGGCAGGCCCAGGGATCAAATCCCCAGCCCCTGCGCCTGCTTGCAGACACTTTAATCTGCTGAGCTATTTGGCTGGCCCTATCTTTTCTTACATCCGAAAATAAAAAGTTTTAAAGCCTTGAGTACATCTTACCTACCCACGAATAAATCTTGACCCTGTCCATCCACTTTCTTAGCTGTCAGGTTCTCTTAAGGAGCTTTCTTTAGAGTAGTGTTAGACCAAGTAAGCAGCTTCTCAGAGCGGAGGAGAATACAACCATGACACACAGCTAAGTGGCCAGTCCCTGTGAGATTTTGTAATGGTAGCTGGTATTTCTGATCTAACATTTAAAAAAAAAAAATTATGAACCAGGCACTTATAAAGAAACCTGTTTACAAAATTATAATTTCTGTTACAATGTCCTATCAAGGGGCTGGGAGATAGCTCAATGGAATAAGCACTTGCTTGGCAAGCGCAGGGTCCTGAGTTAAATCCCTGGTACCAATAAATAATGTCCTATCAAGATTTGCTAATGAACTGCTTAGGCAGAGTGTGGGGACCAGAGTTCGATCCCCCACACCACCTGCTGTGTCAGTCCCACCCCTGGGGCATGCTGAAAGATGATTGAGACTGGGTGTTGTGGCACACATCTGTAATCCCAGTGCTTGGGAGGCTGAAAACAGGAGGATCACTTGAGTCTGGTTAGTGTAGTGAAACCCTGTAGATCCTGTACTAAATATGTATTAAAAAAAAAAAAAAGATTTGCTAATGAAAACCACATGGACCATCCCTATACCAGTGAGGAAATATTTGAATTATTTAATTTAAATCAGAGGACTGGGGCCCTTGCCACTCCTAGTGTACAACTGAACATGGAAAGTGAATTGACCATCGAGAGAAGAGAGTTTAGTTTGGGTTAGGACAAAATTGTTCAAACTTCTAGCATGGATGAACTTTGCATCTTTTTTATTGTAATCTTCTAATTTTCTGGATGACTTTCCCACAGCAGTTTTTCTCAAACTTTAATATGCATAAAATTGTCTGGAAATCTTGTTAAAATACAGACTCTGATCTAGTCAGCCCGAAGCAAGGCCCAGGCGTCTGTGTGTATGGCAGGATTCCCCTTGACAGCCTTGCTTTGGGCTGCGTAATGAGATTCTGTGTGGCTCGAGAGATGCCCGACTGCGGCTTTCTGTCCTCGTCAGTATTAAAGATTAATGAGACTAGAAGGATTCTCCCCTTCCCCACACCCTTCAGCCTACATGAGAGCACATTTCTTAACGGAGTAAAAGGAGAAAGAAACAAACCTCAAAGCAGCTATTGCTCTTGGCAAAAAGGGAAGGCAATACAGATATTTAATATAAGGCAGTGTCAGTCATAAAGCATGACAATAATCACCTTTTATTTTGCATTTATAATTTCAGCTTGGATCTCTAGGTATGGTAACTTTTCTATTCTTTTTATTGGATTTCTAGATATAAACACATTGTTTTATGGCTATAAGCACTTTGCTTATGAAACCTGTTAGGAGGTGTGTTGTAAAAAGAAACACCGGCCCTAGGTTATTTCTTTTCATGCTGCTTTGAAGTTGTGTTTCACTTTATCACTCAGCTTGCATTCTAGGAATGGACATTCATTTGGATTAATGAGTATCTTAAACACAATTTGAGGAATTGGTCAAAAAGTTTATTGTGCTACAATGGCGTCTCTCTCTGCTTCCTGGCCACAGTGAAATGTGATTGCATTCCACCTGTGCTCTTCACTGTAACATGTCTGCCTTACCCCAAGCCACAGCAGTGGATCCAGGAGACCATGAGATACAGCAACACAAAACTAACAACTTGTCTTAGTTAACTTTCTTGTTGCTAGACAAAATAATATCTGAAGTTAAAGAATGAAAGGATTATTTCTGCTCTATTTTGTGGATGTTTCAGTCCATATTCATCCAGCTCCAAGGAAGAGTTGATTGGTAGAGGGGTATCCAAGAGGAAAAATAGACCATGATCTAGAAGGCAGCATGCAGCAGTGGCAGCAGAAGCAGCAGCGGCAGCAGCTTCTTACTGTCTGTATTCTACCCAGGCTGTAAGCTTATTGACTAATACTACCCATACTTAGGGTGGGTGGAGCACCCTTAATCCCAGCACCATACATCCTAGATCCAGCCACCCTTGAAAAAGCCTACTTATGTCTGACTCTTTGGGGGACATTTAGATACAAGCCAAAGCCCAAATCAATTAAAAAGTAGGCATGTTTCAAATAGACACTGCAAAAGATGTAATTCTAGTTAGTATATGACAAATAGCTCAGCAGATTAAAGCACCTGTAAGCAGACGCAGGAGCTGGGGGTTGGATCCCGGGGCCTGCTGTGCTGGGCTGGCAAGTGGTGGCACGCTCCTGTAATCCCAGCTCTTGGGAGGCTGTAAATAGAAGGATCACTACAAGTGTGATCGATAGTGAGACCCTGAAACACCCTGCCAACTCTTTCGTAAAATACAAAAAAAAAAGGTCCTTTGTATCATATGCCATTAGGGAATTACAGATGCAAATGCCATTGATAGGCCATTTCACACCTATCATTAGCATGAGCAATGTCCATAAAGAAAATGTGACTATAAAAACTAGCAAGAGTGAAGAGAAATAGAAACTCATTCTTTTGCTAATGAGAATGCACACAGGCACAGCCGTTTTGGAAGACAGTGTGGTGTGGCAGGAGTTTATTTATTTATTTATTTATTTATTTATTTATTTATTTATTTTTACAAAGCCAAGCATAGTTCTGTAGAATTCAACAGTCATAGTCCTGCTTGCTTACCCCATTGGGTTTAAAACTGACTATACAAAAGATTGCACTCAGATGTTTATGGGTAACTGCCAAACTATAGAAGCAATCAGAATGTCCTTCAGTAGGACAAACTGCAGTGGGTAAACTGCAGTACATCCACATAATGGAGTGTTACGGAGTGACAAAAAGAGCGTCAATTCACAGAAATTGAGGGGTCTCAGACACATAGTGCTAAACAAAGAAGCCAGTCTGAAAGATTACATACTATTCTAACTCTATGCTATTTGGAATAGAAGAACTGTAGAGACAATGTAGTGCTCAGTGGCTTTCAGGCATTTGGGGTGAGGTGAGGTAGGACAAATGGTAGGCAGGGGACTTCAGGCCAGTGAATCTATTCTCTGTGGTGCTCTGAGGGGAAGAGGACACATCCATTATCCACTTGGCAAAGCTTGTAGAACTGTGCAGCACAAAGACCGAATTTTAATGCAAATTACAGACTTAGTTAATAATAATGCATCAGTGCTGTGTTTCAGCTATAGGAAAGGTACCAGCCTAAGCAAGATGTTAAAGAATAGATGAAGTTATGTGGGGGAAGAGTTTATAGAAAAGCTTCTGTAGGCGTCTTGCATTTTTCTGTAAACCAAAACGTGTTAAAAACGGAATCTATTACATCTTTAGAAATTGCTGTTTCTTACACTCTCATAAGCACATAGTGTAAATTGCCTTTGTCAATCAATAGGAGGTTGGCTTAATGAATTGTAACCGCCACACTAGGAAATATGGTGGTATACAGCCATGAAAATGAACTATTGTTCCAGATGTGTTGTGTTTAATGGAAACTAATGTCCAGGCTGCAGACACTGCTTGTGCTAGCAATGATGCTCTTGTTGATTGTTGTGTATATCTGAACGGCTGTCCAGTACACTCACAGGCATCCCTTCTGGAGGGTTTCATGAGAAACTGTAAATGGTAAGCACCTTGTGAAGTGAAACTGGTGATTAAGAGAAGTGAGGCTTCTCAGGCCTGTAACCTTAGCCTCACTTTGTTCTTTATTCTTTGTGTTTTGTTTTACCTTTGCTTTCCTGATCTGTGCTTCTGGCTGGCATTGCGGTTGCTATGATTCTCCTACTCAGTGTCCAGGTGGCTGTGTGTCACCATGCCTGGCTAGCTAAGCTCTGTTCTTTATTTTAAATGATAGCTGTTTATTCTTCTGCTCCCATTGGTGCAGACCTTTTTCTGCATTGTGGCCTGTTCCCCAACTCATATGCCCGGTCTCCTTGGTATCCCTTTTATTTGACTGAGGTGCACCTCATTCCACCTAGCTTGATTCCCTTCTGTGTATTTAATGTGCTTTGTAACCTTGTGGATTATGAAGTCGTATCACGGTAGGTTTCTAATCAACAGGTATGTATGTCTCAGACTTCGTGGGGCTGGGAAGTCCAGGATGAAGTTGCTCACAGATCAGTTCTGGGAGCTCCCTCTCATTGTGCTGCATGTGGCTGTCTTCTTGCTGTGTCCTTGTGTGCTACAAAGAGGCCAAGCTGTGGTCTCTGTCCCTTTTATAAAAGGTTATAATTCTGTCATGGGGGCTGCCTCCTTGTAACCGCTCGCCTGATTGGCTCCTAAGAGCTCTTCTAACACCATTACATGGGTGGATAGTGTTTGCAGGAACTTGGAGACATGTGCATTCATTCCATACTAATAACGCAAGTCCAGATATTCAGAGAAAAATCCTTGGCCCAAGTAAAATGCAGAACTTTTTGTATTTTAGAATAAGTATCCATACCCTACAAGGTCTTGTTATAGCTCTGTGGATTTGTTTTCTTCTTGAGTTAGTCTTGGCAGTGTGTCTAAGAAGATAGCCATCTTGCCTAGTCCTTTGTCTTCCTTTGTTTGGTGCAGGTGTGCTGAGCACACGTACTACTGTGGAGCTACACCCCAGGCTGCATTTCACCTCATCCGTCCCGTTTGTTCCCCACTGCTTTCAGATTTCAGTGGTTTGTGAAGGAACGAGGACCACATTTTGCAGGATGAGACTCTTCCCACTTAAGGCTTTTTCCTTTTTAGTTTTCTATGTGTGTATATGGATTTTTGAGCTTTTCTACATGAAGTTGGTTGAGTTTTTTTTTTTTTAAATAAAAACTCCACATTTATTGACCTTTAGTAAAAACATAAAAGTAGTCAAAACAATATGAACAAATGTTTTGCAAACACTTCCAAGGCAAAACACTTAGACGACTGTCTTTCTTACACATCATCTTAATTGCCATTGCCTCACTTCCCTGCTGTTTGAATTCACTGATCGTTTCTAGTTGGAGACACTTTGTAGCAGAGTAATGTTGTCTCCTTTCAGCATGATCCGACCCAGTTGTTTTCTTGACTTTGTTTTAGAATGAATTTCTTCTGCATCATCTAATACAAGATTCATGTACTCATCAAAACCAATAATACAGCCTTCTATCTGCATATTCACTTGTTCATACAGCCATACCTGGATCCGGGATCTATTCTGCAAGTATCTGAAGATGAGGTTGATGGGCTACACCGTCACCTTCTGCACTTTCCCCGATATGCCATGGTGGAGGCTGACCATGATTGAGTTTTTTGGATATAAAAATTAATGTTTTCCATCAAGTTTGGAATGGCATTGGCTGTTCATTTTCTCATCTTGTTTGTTTGTGCTGCCATTGTTTTATGTTTGCTTTGTTTCGTTGCTTGTTTTCTTACTCTCACTTCTAATTCTGTTAAACTTATGCTGGTCGCTTGATGGTATCCTATATGTCTCTAAGATGCTTCCTTTTTTACTGCTTCTTTCTGTTACTCAGATTGGGTCAACTTAATTGATTTATTTTCACATTGCAAAATATTGTCTTCTACTTGTTCAAATCTGTTGCTTAATATTTCTAAAGAACTTTTAATTGCAGTTACTTTTTCAGGATTACTTTTTTTTTTTTTTGCGGAACTGGGAATTGAACTCAGGACCTTGCAGTTGCCAGGCAGGCACTTGTGACCCTGAGCTATCTCCCTGGCCCTTTCAATTTACTTTTAAGAAATAGTTTTTATCTCAGCATTGCTATTATTTGCTGATACCTTTTTTAAAGTTCTTTGAACATATTATAAACAGCAATGGAAGCTTTTGTCTAGTAAATCCAGTGTTTTCCCTGCTCTGTTAGCTGTTTTTAGCCATCCTGTTTTGGTTGGTTGTTTCTTTTATTGTTTCATTTTTGTTGTTAAAATCTGAAAAATTTTAAGTCACATGATTTGTTATAATGTTATTATTTCTTATATGTGTAGTGGCTTTGTGAACTTATTTATAGTCTGTATTCTGTGTTGTACTGGTCACTGTAGTTGCTTGTTGAAGATTGGATAGAGATCTTCTGGAACACCTGGAACTAATGAGTCTCCCAGTCTTTTCCTAAGGCTCTGTGTGTGCTGGTTCCTTGCCCAGCACTGGGCACTTCTGTGACCTCTCCAGGCCAAAGCATCAGGCAGCGGTGGATTGTGGGCCTTCTCAGACATTTGCTGCATGTGCAGACAGCCCTGAACACATATAGGCTTTCTCTGTTCTCAAAAGTATGTCAGCTTTTCACAATATTCATCCAGCCACCCACCCATCCATCCATCCACCCATCCATCTCAGTCCTCACACATACACACACACACACTCACCTGGACCACTTTCCTGGGCAGTGGCTGAGGCACAGTGTGATGAGTGCCATTCAGGCCCAACACAGACTGTATGCCCGTGGGGCCTTCCAAGGGCCACCAGGCAAGTCCAGTAGTGGTGGTTCTGTGGGACGAGCTTGTCAAGAGTTTGGACCCCTTTTTGCTTCCTCACATGGCTCCTAGGCTTGTGTGACTATTTTTCAAGGCTGATACGGTATTAGGGTGGAATTTGGACCAGCACAAGTTAAAATGCTCCAAAACTGTGAGTTCAGAAACTTATATTTAGTTTTCTTGAATAAATGCCACTGGATTATTACACGCTTTTGTTTAATTTTCAGAGTGTCAAAAATTTGACTCTGTTAACTTTTTGTACTTTCTTTTTGGAGGAGAAAAAT
>PVKN010043823.1:0-10182 GCA_004027915.1 Capromys pilorides
ATGACATGAGGTCCTGGGCTACCTTCTCATACAGCTCTCCTAAACTCTAGTCTTGGTCAGGCTGAATTTTAGATGTACTAGTCTTCCCTTTTATGAGAGCCTTGGGATGGGAGATGTTCTTCAATGGCATGGTTTTCTACACAGCACATAGATTTCCTTCAGTACCCAGCAGCCTATTAAGCTTTCTACAAATCACACACTGTCTCTCTTCTCACCATGGGCCCTCTCTAACACAGTAGAATCAATCAGATTCTATTACCAGTGCATTGAGGCTGCTTACTCCATAGCCTGGGACTGCTGTAGAGGCCTTTCCTGACTTGGACTCTGCAGCAGGCAGCTTCTGTGGTGTAGGCTGGCACATAAACCACAGCAGCATCTCTGTGTGAACTGCATTGCATCTGTAACCCAAAGAGTTCTAACCAGTGATGCACAGCTCTCAGGGTTAAGAGATATAGATACAACCACTGTTTTCACTTTAAAGGGAATATTCAGACATGCCCCAACCTCTGGTCACTTTACTGAAGCTTAGGTGCTCAATCTTCATAAGATCTATATTGGATCCCCTGGAGCACATGATTCATACCAAGGCTACCATATCTACCTTGTCCTGTTTAATCAGCACAGTGACATTAATGGAATAGAACTATGTGATGTATTGACTGTAACTTGTCTAAATCTGTTAGGATTATGCTCTCACTGAAAGTTGGAGAGTTAAAAGAGACTGAAGCAGACCCATAAATGAATATTTGTGCCCATTTCACATGAATACAAAATGTTTCTTATTACAAGGAGAAAAACCACACATTGACCAAATCAATGGTTTCACATCCTTTACCTGAGGCATAATTAATCTGTGCTAGCAATAATGCATGTCTGGCACAGCAGCAGAAACTGGGGTTTCTGTTTGGCTTGGTGTATATAAGCCTGCATGCATTTTCCAGGTTCTTCAAGGCTCAGATGAATGAGTTAAATGATATGGTAAATTCTGCCAACCTTGAATTAATAGGCTACTAAATAG
Source organism: Capromys pilorides (assembly GCA_004027915.1). Lineage (NCBI taxonomy): Eukaryota > Metazoa > Chordata > Mammalia > Rodentia > Capromyidae > Capromys > Capromys pilorides. Next base: position 1,019 of record PVKN010043823.1, read on the forward strand.
TAGGTGGAAGGCCAGGGAGATAGCTCAGTAGAATAAGCACTTGCCTGGCAAATGCAAGGTCCTGAGTTGCCTGGCAAATGCAAGGTCCTGAGTTCAATCCCTGGTACTGAAAAAAAAGGAGGTGGCATATCTTTGCCATCTTCTTGGAGTGGCATACTTTTTGTGATTTTACCATTTTTGCTGATGAATGAGGGACTTCCACTTGGTCTTATTACTGCAATGATAGCTCCTACTCCCCAGGTCAAAGTTCCAATGTGGAAATACTGCAGCTGGGAGGTAAAATAGCTTCAACAATACACTTAGGGATCTAGACAATGACCAGTAAATTGAAATGAAGAGCCACTGTCTCCAGTGCTACTCTAAGAAACATCCTGGCCAGACCAGTGGCCCACTCTTATCTGTCATTGAGCAAAAGGCCCCAGCCTAGTACACAACATACTCAGGTGAGGTAGAAGCAGCCTAATAATAACACTGGTCCAGAAGGAATGCAACCAGCTTTGCTCTCTTCAAAGCAGTTCTGAACCTCCACTGTCATCTGTTTGGCTACCAGAACCAAACAATAATTCTTATTGAGCTCTTCCTTAAAAGGAGCATCATCTATAAAGATTCCCCAAAGGAAAAACTGTGAGATTACTGAACAGAGTAGTCTCTGCACCATATTCATTCTCTCATTTTTCAGACAATGCCCTGGCTCTATGTTTAAGAAACAAAAATCTGTTATATATAAATCTGCCTTCTAACTACCTGAAATCATGCCATAAACTTTTGAAATTATCATTTCTTTTCATGTCACTTCCTTGAAGTAACTTCCTTAGACTTCTTTATTCTCTATTCTTTTACTCTTAGTTTTCTTTAGACTTATTTTTCTCTAATGCACTTATTATTATCTATTATTGCATATTTATGTGTGTGTTTCCTTGATTTTCCTTGGCCTCCCATGAGAATATAAACCATATACATAAATGAGCTTCCTTGATCTGGTTCACTATCATATATTCCCTCCACAAATTACATTATGTGCTTAATAGGTCATTATTGAATAAGTAAATCAGATCTTAGGCAGACCAGTGACTCTATACATATCTAAAACCAGTGCCCAGGGTAGGGTGAAAGCAGAAAAATTATTTTCTTAGTTACATTACAGATACCTCATTTAAAGATTATAATCCCCATTTTATAGATGAGAAAGAAGAGGTTTACAGAAGTTAATGAATGTTGACAAGATCAGGAAACCAGTGAATTATGAAGCTGGGATTTTAATCCAGTTCCAAAGTATGGTGAAACTCCACCAATAAATAATAAAATCTAGCTTGTCAATAAGATTGTGAGAAACACAAAATAACTCAATCTTTAAACTTTTTGAATGTAAGGGCTCTTAGTATGCATCTTGGTCACTGTTTTTGTTGCTGAACAAAATATCCAATATCCACAAGTTAAAAGAAAGGTTTATTTTATCATTCAGTTTGTAGAGTTTTCAATCCATAATCAGCTGGTTCCCAGGACCAGAGGAGCAAGTAGGGGAGAGCTGCTCAGGCAATAGCACCCAGAAAGCAGAGCAGGCCAGGGAGGAACTGGTAGGGAAAGCATTACTTCAAGGCCATGCCTCAGCTCCACCTCTTCCAATCAGGTCCTGCCTCGTAACTACAAGTCAGCCCTAAGTCTCCAGCAGTGAATCGCCTTGCAAATGTCCAGTTTCTGAGTGCTAGAACCTTTTGGTGACTTTTTAGATCTAAACCATAGCACCAACCTAATAAAAAAGGAAAGAAAAGGCTCAAATTCATGCAATAAAAAAATAAAAAATGTTGAAGTCACTACAGACCCTAGAGAAATTTAGAAGTTCATCAATACCTACTTCCAAAATCTTTACTCAGACAGGATGGAAAGCACAGAGGAAATGGACAGTTTCCTAGATAAATATAAAATGTCAAATCTGAGTTAAGAAGCTATACAAACTCTGAATATAACCCAATAATAAGAAACAAAATTGAGGGCCGGCGAGATGGTTCAGCGGTCTAAAGCACCTGCTTAGGATAACTTAGGAATTGGAAGGCCCGTGTTTCGATCCCTGGCACCACAAGCTGTGCCAGCCCCAGGGCAGGCTGAGCCAGCCATAATACAAAAATAAATAAATAAATAAATAAACAAACAAACAAATAAATAAATAAATATTTTTAAAAAAGAAACAAAATTGAAAATACAATGAAATAAAAAACCTATCAACAAAGAAAAGTTTAGATTCTGATGGATTCACAGCAGAATTCTACAAGAAATTTAGGGATTTAATGTTAACTTTTCTCAAACTTTTCAATGCAGTTGAAAGGAAACAATTCTCCCAAACTCATACCTGGAGGCAAATATTACTCAGATTCCAAAACCAGAGAAAGCTCAAACTGGAAAAGAGAACTGTAGGCCAATTGTTCTAATGAATATAGAGGCAAAAATCCTCAATAAAATACTAGCAAACAGAATACAGCAAATCATCAAGAAGTTTATACACCATGACCAAGTGGGAACTCCAGGAATGTACAGATTGTTCAACATACTCAAATACATAAATGCAATAACCACATCAATACAACCAAGACCAAAAACATGATCATCTCCACAGATTCAGAAGAAAGCTTTTGACAAAGTCTAACACACATTCATGATAAAAACCCTACAGATAATCAGAATAGATGATTTATATCCCAACCTGATAAAAGTCATCTTTGAGAAACTAACAGCCAACATCATACTAAATGGGTCAAAGACAACAAACAAAAACAAAACAAACAAAAAAAACCTGAAAGCTTTCACTTTAAAATCAGGAACAAGACAAGGATGTCCACTGTCTCCACTTCTATTCAATATATTGAAATATTAGTCGGAGCAATTAGACAAAAGAGAGCATAAGAATTGGAAAGGAAGAAAAGAAATTATTATTTGCAGATGACATGATATCTACAAAGAGGACCCCAAAAAGTTCACCTTGTAGCTTTAATAGATTTGTAGATTTAATAACCAAATTTAGCAGTACAGCAGGATACAAAGTCGATACCCAAAACTCAATAGCATTTTTGTACACAGACAATAAACACACTGAGAGAAAAATTAGGGAAACCATATCTTTCACAATAACACTCAAAAAGAAAGAAAGAAAGAGAAATACTTACGAAGCAAATATCACAAATGATGGAAAAGATTTATATAGTGAAAATTATGGTATTCTGAGAAAAGAGATTGAAGAGGATTTGATCTTGGATAGGAAGAATGACCATTGTGAAAATGGCCGTACTCTCAGAATTATTATACAGATTCAATGCGATCCTGATGAAAATACCAGTTGTGTACCTCAAAGAGCTAGAGAAAAGTTTTCTCAAATTCATTTGGCTCTAGAAGAGATCCAGAATATCAAGAGCAATCCTGGGAAACAAAGGAAAGGCAGGAGGTATCAAAATCAGTGGCCTGAAATTATACTATAAAGCTACTGTGATAAAATTAATATGATCCCAGCATAGAGACAGACCTGAGGATCAATGGGACAAATTGCAAGATGCAGACACAACTGCACACATGCTTAGCCATTGTATCTTTGATAAAGAAGCAAAACATGCTCACTTGATGAAAGATAGCCTCTTTAATAAATGGTGCTGGAAAAACAGGCTTTCTATAGGCTGAAGGCTAAAACTAGAACCATACATATCACCATACACACAGCTACAGTCAACATGGATGAAAAATTTAAATATTAAATGAGAAACACTAAATCTTCTGGAGGAAAATGTAGGTAGAGAGCTTAAAAACATGGGGGTAGATAGAGAGTTTGTGAATGAAACAAAACCGCATGGAAAATGCAAAAAAAATTCAAAGAATCAACAACTGCAGTCTTAACTTCCTGAAAAGTTTCCGCACTTCAAAATAAGTCTCCAACATAGTAAAAAGAAAACCCATAAACTGGGAAAAAATTACAGTCAACTGTCCCTCTGACAAAGGCCTTATATCTAGGATATTAGAAGAGTTTTTAAAAATCAGACACCACAGAGGCCCACCAGTGCCAGGCTCACCAGGTGAGAGACCTCAGGCCCACTGACAGCACAGCCTGCCATCAACAGCCAGCATCAGTCCCACCAACGCCAGGGCTGCCAGGTGAGAGACCTCAGGCCCACTGCCAGCGCAGCCTACCATCATCAGACAGTGCCAGGCCCGCCAGCACCAGGCCCGCTAGGTGAACTTCTGGCCCACCATCAGCGCAGCCTGCCACAACCAGACAGTGCCCTACACCCGCTAGCCAGTGCCAGGCCTGCCGTGTGAGACCTCCTCTGGCCCACTGCCAGTGCAACCTATCACCCAGTGCCAGACCCATCAGGTGAATGAGACACCACTCCCACGGCCTACAAGCAGCTCAGGCAACCCAGCAGCCCAGACTGAATGAACAACCCACAGGCAAGCAGTCCTGCATCAAAGATCACAGCTACTCATATGATACAAACAAGGAGCAAAATGCAATCTCAGGTCCCGAGCCCACCTGAAACAAATGCAGAAGTCACTACCATACAGAAATTTGGAATCATGCAGCCGAAATCTCTGAATTCATAGCATCTGAAGTAAACAAACAAATGCAGAAACGTAAAGAGGAACTCAGATTGGAGGTAAGCTCTGAAGTCAAAAAAGAAATGTTTGAAGTACTAGAGACTGAAGTTAAAAAACAGCTGCAGAAAAGCATAGAGGGAATGAAATCTGAAATAATCTCTGAACTTGAAAAAGTCATTTCTAAATTAATAGCGACTGAAGTAGAACAAGTGCAGAAAGGTAGAGAGGAAATGAGAACAGAAATAACCTCTGAAATAGAAAAAGAAAGGATAACTATAATGAAAGACTTAAGTAATATTAAAGAAGACATTGATAAAAAATTAGAGGAGAATAGAAAAATGGTGGACTCCATGACTGAGCAATATAAGAAAGAAAGAGATCGCCTGAAATAGTATCAAAGACATATGCAAGAAAATAAAATCTCAATCACAAGTTGGCAAAACTATATGAATGAAAGTGAAGATAGAATCTCAGATCTTGAAGACACACTCACAGCTAGTGAAAAGGTAAGACAGGATCTCTTAAAAACAACCAGGATGCAGGAAAACATAATTCAACATCTGCAAGATGATGCAAGAATGAACAATGTGAGATTAAGAGGAATTAATGAGAAAGAAGGAGTCAATGCAAATGATATAAAAAGAATATGGGCAGAAGTAATCACAGAAAACTTCCCAAATAGGAGAAAACAATCGAATATTCAGGTAACTAAAGCATACAGAACACTAAATAATATCAAACTGACTAAAAACACATCAAGACATATAATAATCAAGATCCCAGAAATCCAGCAGAAGAATAACATACTAAAAACTGCTAGAGAAAAGAAACAGATCACATTTAAAGGAAAACTCATCAGAATAATGGCAGATTTCTTTTCACAAACCATGAAAGCAAGAAGAGCACGGAGCAGAGTGCTTCAAGTCCTCCATGAAAACAAATTTCAGCCCAGACTGCTATACTTGGCAAAACTTTCAAGCACGAGGGAGAGGTGAAATACTTGCATGACAAGGAACAACTAAAGAATTTCTTGACATCAAAGCCAGCACTACACAGTATACTAACAAATATTTTAGAGAGGGATCAAAACGACTTGAATTCAACAAATGCGAACAGAAAGATCCCAACAAATAGGACAACCAATTAAACATAGGAGAAAAAGGGGTAAATAGTAGTAAATAAAAGTCATGTCAACCATAAGACAATACATTTCAATTATAAGCATCAATGTCAATGGACTCAGTTCTCCAATTAAAAGAAGTAGACTGGCAGAATGGATAAAACAAAACCCAACAATATGCTGTATACAAGAAACATACTTAACTCATAAAGAAGTTCATAGGTTAAAAGTTAAAGGATGGAAAACAATATTACATGTTCCAGCACCTCAAAAAAAAGCAGGGGTAGCAATCCTGTTTGCAGACAATCTAAGCTTCAAACCAAGATTGATCAAATGTAACAAAAAAGGCCACTATATACTGGTCAAGGGAAAAATTCAGGACGAAGAGGTAACACTCATAAATACGTATGCACCCAACACGGGAGCAGCAACTTATATAAGACAAATCTTACTGGACATGAAAAATATAATACCCAATACTACAATTTTAACAGGAGTTCTTAACACCCCCCTATCTGAAAAGGATAGGTCAAGCAGACAAAAAATTAGCAACGAAGTAGCAGAACTGAAACAGAATTTGGAACAACTGGACTTCGTGGACATACACAGAGTGCTCCACCCAACCTCTTCAGAATACACATTTTTTTCAGCTGCACATGCGACATTTTCTAAAATAGACCACATATTAGTCCAAAGGCCATGCTTAAGTATATGAAAGAAAACAGAAATTATCCCATGCATATTATCTGACCACAGTTCAAATAAATTGAAAATAAATGGCCTAAGAAACCACAAGAACTCAAGAAATACATGGAAATTAAATAACACCTTTCTCAGCAACCAGTGGGTTACAGATGAAATTAAACAATATCTAGAATTTAATGAAAATTCAAGCACAACCTACGAGAATTTATGGGCTGCAATGAAAACAGTTCTTAGAGGGAAATTTATAGCTTTGAACTCACACATTAAGAAAACAGAACGGGAACAAATAAATACTCTCCTGCAGTGCTAAACCAACTAGAAACTGAAAAACAGAGGAAATCCAAAGCCCAAAGACAGGAGAAAATTCTAAAGAAAAGAGCAGAGATTAATTCCATTGAGACAAAGAAAACAATACAAAGAATTAATGGTTCAAAAAGCTGGTTCTTTGAAAGATTAAACAAAATTGATAAGCCCCTAGCTAACCTCATCAAAAAGGGGAAAGAAAGGAATCAAATTCTAGCAATAAGGAATGAAAATGAAGAAATTACTATAGACCCAGCAGAGATTCAGAGGATCATTTATAGCTACTTTGAGAATTTTTACTCTCACAAAATTGAAGACACAGAAGAAATGGACAGATTTCTAGAAAAGTACAAATTACCAAAACTGAATCAAGAAGATATAAAGAATCTCAATAACCCAATAACAGCCAATGAAATATGAAATGTAATAAAAAGCCTGCCAACAAAGAAAAGTCTGGGACCTGATGGATTCACTGCTGAATTCTACAAGAAATTTATAGAAGACATGATCCCAATACTCCTCCAACTCTTCAGTGAAATCAAAAAAGAAGTAATCCTTCCAAAATCATTCCTAGAGGCAAGTATTACTTTGATACAAAAACCAGAGAGAGATGCAACTATAAAAAAGAACTACAGGCCAATTTCTCTCATGAGCATAGATGCAAAAATCCTCAATAAAATCCTCACCAATAGAAGACAACAAATCATTTAGAAGATTATACACCATGACCAGGTAGGATTCATCCCAGGCATGCAAGGATGGTTCAATATACGCAAATCTATAAATGCAATGCACTATATCAATAGAGCCAAAACCAAAAATCACATGATTGTCTTAATTGATGCAGAAAAGGCCTTTGACAAAGTTCAACACTCATTCATGTTCAAAGACCTACAGAAAATGGGACTAGAGGGCCTCTACCTCAATCTGATAAAAGCCATCTATGATAATCCAACAGCTAACATAATTCTAAATACAGAAAAACTGAAGTCTTTTACTCTCAAATCTGGTACAAGACAAGGATGTCCTCTATCACCTCTCCTATTCAATATAGTTCTGTAGTCATTAACTGCAGCCATTAGACAAGAGAGAGAAATAAAAGGAATAAGAATAGGTAAAGAAGAAGTTAAACTATCACTATTTGTAGATGACATGATAATCTACTTGAAAGACCCAAAGAACTCCACCAAGAAGCTACTAGAATTAATACACAAATTCAGTAGCATAGCAGGGTACAAAGTCAACACACAAAAGTCAATAGCATTCTTCTACACAGATAACAAACTCATGGAGAAAGAAATCAGAGAAACAATGCCTTTTACAATGGCATCGAAAAAAATGAAATACGTAGGAATTCACTTAACTAAAGAAGTAAAAGATCTATTCAATGAAAATTACAATAATCTGAAAAAAGAGATTCTAGAGGATTTCAGTAAATGGAAAGATAGTCCCTGCGCCTGGATAGGAAGAACCAACATTGTGAAGATGGAAATACTTCCTAAATTATTGCACAGATTTAATGCAATCCTATCAAAATATAATCAACATACCTCAAAGACCAGAGAAATCAATCCTAAATTTTATTTGGCACCAGGAAAGACCTAGAATTGCAAAGACAATCCTGGGAAACAAAGACAAGGCAGGAGGCATTACAATTCCTGACCTAAAGTTATACTACAGAGCTACCGTGATAAAATCAGCATGGTGTTGGCAACAAATAGACCTGAGGATCAGTGGAATAGATTAGAAGATGCAGAAGCAAATGCAAACACACTCAGCCACCTTATTTTTGACAAAGGGGCTGAACATGCTTACTGGAAGAAAGATAGCCTCTTTAACAAATGGTGCTGGAAAAAACTGGCTCTCTACATTTCAAAAACTAAACCTTGACCCAAGTCTGTCACCATGCACTAAACTAAAGTGTAAATGTATTAAAGATCTAAGTATCCAAAGAGACACACTAAATCTCCTGGAAGAGAAAGTGGGAGAAAACCTTGAAGACATCGGGGTAGACAAAAAGTTCATGAACAAACATCAAAATGCACATTTAATGCTTGAAACAAATGGGACCTCCTCTGGCTGAGAAGCTTTTTCCCATCAAAAGAAATTACCAACAGAGTGAAAAGACAACCCAAAAATTTTGAAAATATTTTAACTAATAAATATTCAGATAAAGGTCTTGTTCCTAGAATTTATAAAGAACTAAAACCCATTAGAGTCCCAAAATTCAAAGATCCAATCCAGAAATGGGCATCTGAGATGAACACACACTTCTTAGAGAAAGAAATTCAACAAGCCTATAAGTACATGAAAAAATGCTCCACATCACTAGCCATTCATGAAATGCAAATCAGAACACTTAGATGCCATCTCGCCCCAGAAAGAATGGCTGCTATAAAGAAATCAACCAACAACAAGTGATATGGGGAAAAAGGAACCCTTCTCCACTGCTGGTGGGAATGCA
>PVKN010043824.1:0-10179 GCA_004027915.1 Capromys pilorides
TTATTCTTTTGTTTGGGGGATAAGCTTTTGATCATGGAAAAATAAATTAGATATTTTCTTTGCCCTTTCTTTCTGTTTTATTATGAACCTGGTCTTTTAATCTGTGATTTCCCTTTAGCAAGCATATGAACCTCTACTTCCTATTTTATTTTTTTATTTTTTTTTTTTAAATTTTATTTATTTATTTATTTGTTTGCTTGTTGTGTTTGTTTGTTTCTTTTTTATTTATTCATTTTGTGGCTGGCTCTGCCTGCCCTGGTGGTGGCGCTGGCGCAGCATGTGGTGCCGGGGATCGAACTGCAGTCCCCACAGTTGCCTGAGCCCTCCAAGCAGGCGCTTTAGACCACTGAACCATCTTGCCGGCCCTCTACTTCCTATTTTAAAGGGAGTAAGTCGTAGAGGTACTTATTAGTGGGGAAAGCTGATGATGTTTTCAGATATCTGGGCAGTGGTCATTAGAATCCAAAACAGCACTAAATTCCCTGTTTACTGTATCCTGATTACCCAAGGGAGAAGGATTTTCAGACCGTCTTGCACACTCCCATGTTCATTTCCTATTGCTCCTAGAACACATTACCACAACTAGAGTGGCTTAAAAACAGTGCTAACCTATGGTTTTATAATCCTGTGGTTAAGGTCTAAGGTTAGGGTATTGGCAAGACTGTAGCCATTCCAGAGGCTCTCGGGGAGAATCTGCTTTCTGGCTGTGCCTGGCTTCTGGAGGCCACCTGCAGGTCTTAGTCAGTGCCCCTCCTGTGTCCTCTAACTCCTTCTGCTGTATCAGGCTTCTTCAGTGTCACTTCGGACCTGCCCGGGTAGTCTACAGAACTCTTCCAAACCTCAGATACTTAGTCATGTTTGCGAAATTCCTTTTGCCATATGAAATAACATGCTTCCTGGTGTGGGGAATGAAGATAAGGGTGTCTTTGAGGCTGGTGTTGTGGCTTATGTCTAAATGCCCCCTACAGCCTTCTGCAGCCAAGGGGAAGAGTGCTGTACCTGCACTGGCGTGGGCAGCCTGCGTGCAGATAAGGAAGGGAGAGAGGCTCGCTTTCTGTTGCAGCTCCTGCCTGTTTGTTCTTGCTGGTTTGCTGTCTTCTGCTGCAGTGGACTGCTGCTCTCTGCCATGTGCCCCACTGCCTTTGAGCCAGCTGAGTGTTTACTAAAATCTCCATACACTGTGGGCTAAATCAATCTATCTATCTATCTATCTATCTATCTATCTATCTATCTATCTTCTTTTCTTTTCTTTTTTTTGTAACAAAGACAGAATTTGTTACCGAGAAGTGGGCCCATTACTGTGACAATACCTGACCATGGGGTTCACCGGCCTTTGGAAATGGCTTATAGGAAGAAATAGGAAAGGTTCAGGGATGTTCCCTGAACAAGTACAGCTGGAATGCCTTTGGCATTTCTGTATGGGAGATTTTGGTCAGAGCGCAGAAGACCAGAAGGCTGGTAGAAATCTTGCCTATAAAGAGCAGGCTAGGGAGGTTTCTTCTGGGAAGAAGGACTGCATTGGCTTCTAGACTCCAGATGATGTGTGTTATGGTGTGGCAGAAAATTTGTCTGCATTTTGCTTGTGTTCAGAGACTGCCTGAGACTGCGATAAAGGGTGGCTGACAGATTAGTCTGGCAAAAGAAGTTTCAAGGCCGTCAAATGTTGAGGCAGTGGCATGGCTGTTGTTGGGGACCTTTAGTCAGATTTATGTTGAGAATCAAGAGCAGAGTCCAACAGAATGATTTAAAATGTCATTTTGGCCAGAAAGGAAACTGATAAAGCAGTGGACTGCAGAGATACAGATAAGAAGATGTCCATTGCCAAGAAAGAACAGGAGAATAGCAAAGATGGCCTGAGAGCATCACAAGAAGCAGCAAGTCTCCAGCCTTTGCAGCTTTAAAACTGCAAAAGTCGGGACTGGGGAGATAGTTCAGTAGAATAAGCGCTTGCCTTGCAAGCACAAGGGCCTGAGTTCAGTCCCTGGTTCCGGGTCGGGGAGGTGGTGGTTGCAAAAGTGAACGGATTTGCTTTGAGGAGAAAGCTGCAGAGCACCATGTTCCAGAATACTGGCAGCCACACCAGGTTCCAGAATGGTGGCATTATAGAGAATTTGTTATCAGAATCAGGTTCAGAGTGTTCAGCAATCCAGGCACTCAACCCCTCCAGCCAAAGAAAGAAAGCCTAGCTGCTGCTCTGTCTGGCAGCAGACATTAGCGTCATCCATGTGGTGTTTGTTTTAGGTGCATGCAGGATGCAAGAGTTCTGAGGTTAAGAAGGCTTCCACTTTGATTTCAGAAGGCCTGCAAGGCCAGATGGTGTGCCCCTGGGAGGGCAGTGTGGGAAGCTTTGTGTGGGTAGTCTGAAGTGCGGTGGAAACTCCAGAAGTTTGGAGCTGCAAGGAGGGAGCAAAGCAGGCGTAGGAGAGAAGCCGTGGGAGCTGCAACCCCAAGAAGTGCTGTAGGGGTGGAGCCATGTAAGGCCCATGGAACTCAGAATTTATCACAGATTACTTTGGATGTTCCACATGGAACTACAGGACTTAAATTTTGCCCTGCTGGATTTTGGACTTGCTTTGGTCCCAACGCTGTGTCCCCTTGGTTGTACCTTCCGGCATTGTAATGTTTTTCTTGTGCCACTGAATGTTGGAGGTGTTTAACTTCCAGGGGCTCACAGCTGAGTTTGCCTTAGATCTTGGAGCAGACTTGAGAATTGGACTTTTCAGCAATACTGAAACTGATAGGACTTGAACAACTCTTAGAGACGGACTAAAATGCCTTTTTACGTAAAGGGATGTACATGTCTTTGCTGGGGCGGGGGCAGAATGTTATGGTTTGTGTCTAGTGTCACCCCAAAGCCTTTTCAAGTTATGGAGTGGGCTTCTAGTTTGTGATTAATTAGTGATCCTAGGCTGGGATTACGAGTGTGCTACACCTACCCTGTGGCACGCAGCCTGTGTACAGTATGAAAGAGGGTGAAGGGGCTGGAGAGAGAGCTCTGTGGCACAAGTGCCTGTCTGGCAAGTGCAAGGTTGTGAGTTCAAACCCCAGTCCCGCCAAAAAAAAAAAAAAAAAAAAGTAGCCCAAGAGTGGCTAGCAAATGGAGAGAGGGTGAAGCTTGCTCTCACAGCTCCTCCCTTTCTTACACTTGCTGTTTTGCTGTCGTCCATGGCCATGAACTGCTGCCCTTTACCGTGTGCCTTGGAGCCAACCTATGGACTGAAACCTCCACATACTTTGAGCTCGTAAACCTTTCCTTCCCCAGTTCTGGATGTTGGGGATTTTGTCCCAGCAATAAGAGAAAAGCAACAGAGACAGCTGGGTGGGCGTTTTCATACCTCTTACACTCCCTTGTCTCTCCTGTCAGTCTCACAGAAGCTGTGCCTCTGTGTCTCAGGACCTTGAGTCAGTTTGAACCCTCCCTCCCATTTCCCTTCTCCCCTAGTCTTGCTTCTGGCCATTTCTGTTCTTTCCTGTTCCTTCCCAACCTTTAGTTCAGGCGTTTATCTTCTCCTAGACTTCCAGGATGCCCTCTGACAGGTCCGCCCACCTGTGATTGTCCCTTCAGGTATTTTGAGCTCATCTTGACATATACTTGTGTTTTTTGGTGTGTCCCTGATACTTCTGTTATCCCGGGTCTGTTTTTCTGTCACTATTTATTTCTGCTGCCTATCTTCTTTCTGTCTGCTTGGCTGTCTGATTGTGCTCCATTCCATATAGTTGAGAAAGTGTTTGTGGGTGTAGCTTGAAGCCTCAGGTGTAACTGCCTTCTTAGGAAGTGGACTTGTGATTTCAGTATTTCTGCAGGGCCCCTGGGCTGTTCCTGATCCAGAACCACTTAGACTGTGCCCCTGGATGGGAGTGTGAGGGGCTGCCAGGCCTGCAGTGCTTGAGGCTGGTTCCTCTCTCGCTGGATAGTGGGTGCAGCCTTGGAGGATTCTGCTCCGTGGGAGAGGCACCTCTTCGTGTCCCCCTCACCTAGCCTTGTACTTTAATGTCAGCTCTGAAGGCCATGAAAATAGAAGTATGACTTTGCTGGTGTCAGCTGGCCAGTGCCGTAAGGGCAAGAGCTTACAGCTCTGGGTTCCCATTTTACTTAGTTTTGTCCTGGTTTCACCTTGTTCAGTTGCCAAAGCTTCAAAGGATGTTTAAAATGTATGTTGTTTGCATTGCCCATTTTAGCAGGACAGTGGCCCTGATAATGGAGCCTGCCCTCCCAGACCCCAGGCACCTTAGCAGCCCTGTGATCATGTCAGACTTCTGTCTGAATGTAGCAGGTATCACCCCTAAGGGAAGATGGGGACAGTGTGAGACGTGGGCCTTTCCTCATAAGACACAGAGGTCAGTGTTAAACTCTACAACCTTGTGTTCTGCTGGCAACTTTGGGAGATCTGGAAGGATGGAAATTTCCTCCATTGGCATTTCAGTTTTTTTTTTTTTAAATCTTTTTGAGACAGGTCTTGCTATGCAGTTCAGGCCAGCCTTGTGCTCATTTTTGTATCCCAGGCTGGTCTCAAACTTGCACTGGATCCTCCTGCCTCAGCCTCCCAAGTGCTGGGATTACAGGCTGCGTCACCATGCCCAGCCTCTCCATTGGCATTTCAGCTCCTGAGATCTGCAAAACATTGTCTTTTCTTTTAATCCTGTACATAATTGAGGTTGGTGGTCAAGGGCACAGAGCACCTTGTTTTTCGTGGTGCTCTGCTTTCAGATGGATAGGGACCCCTTGCAGTGCTTAGTGCTCTCCTCACAGGTGGCTGGGAGCCAAGGTCCTGGCTCCGGGAACCAGGCTTGGCTGAGCACGGGGGACAGTGCCACAGCCAGGGCAAAGCAGGCCTGGGAAGCAGCTGGATACCACAGAGGGCATCTGGACCTCAGTATCCAGAAGCTCACATCCAACCTCTTCCACAGTTGGTCAGGGCCACACCCTAGGTTGACTGTCTTATCTTCTGAGGTGTCTTTCAGGACTCTCCTGTTGGCCTTGATGTCCTGAAAAGTTGTGAATGTGGGAGGGCCAGCCAGCTGTTGGAAAGGTGGAGAAGGGCTTAGAGTTGTTCCTAAGAGACCACTTGATGGGTTGCCTGGAACCGAAGCCATGGCTCCATTGCACTAAGTGACTTGATGATGTTGGTCCTGGAAGCAGCCTTTGACTGGTCTAGTCTTGTCCCCTTGTTTTGCAGGTGAGCAAACATAAGCCCAGAGATTTTATTGCATTTAAAGAGTAGTGGTGATGTTCTAGCCTCATGTCACTTGTTTTAATGAAAACCTATGAAGTAGAGCACACTTTGGGCACTAGGGTGGTGCCACCAGGGAGGTTTAGAATTAATTCAGAAGCTATTGCTTGAGGCATTGAAGAAGGGCAGCACGGTGAGCCAAGCTCCCTGTCCTGTGGGGCCACTTAGGTCCCAACTTGGTCCCTATTGGGACCCTAGACTGGGCTAGACTTTTCCCTTGATTCACAGGCCACCTGCCCACTGCCCACTGCCCATTGCTGCCTACTGCTCATGGGCCTTTCCACTCATGCTCTGCTTCTCCATGGACCGACTCATGTTGGCACTTCATACTCCACTGGTGCTGAGTTCCTTTCTCGTGGCAGCCACTGCTACTCATAAAGCAGACTCAGAACTGCAGAGCTTTACGTGTAATCCTTTATGATGTTAGAACACCAAGTTTTCTTTTTAAATTACCTCTATAATTTTCTTTTCAAATAATTCTTGTAAAACTAAGTGTATTGTTCTTTTTTGCAAGTCTACAAACCCCGCAGTATACAGATAGCAAGGAGAGCTGGGCCTGGGCCTGAGACTGCTGTCCTTACTGCCACCAGTTTCTGATTTGAGTGGCTGTGCCTGGTCAGTGGAGAGCGCTCCCTATCTCTGGACTGAGCAGGCTGGGAAGGGATGTGCTCAGATGATCCTGCTGTAAAGTTGGTAGGAAAGTGCTTTCTCTCAAGACTTCAGCCCGAAATCTGTGTGACCTTGTGTTCCAGTGTTGTGGCAAGGTCCTGGCACCATACTTGTCATTGGAGAATTTGCTCTTTCTGATGGCTCAGGTTCAGTTTCCCACTCGCGCCGCACCTGGTTTTGTGTTTGCTCTTGGTGGAGGTAGCAGTTGCCAGAACTTTGAACAGGAATATTGGCCAGAAGCACACACATGGGAGCCCTTCAGCTGTAGGAACCAGGCAACGGTACAGTACTGATGTACTTGTTGGCGTACAGGGCTAGCATTTGTACAGCTGCCTGTAAGCATAAACATGGAGGGGCTTCGAGCTGGAAAGACTCCTGCCTCTCAGTTCCCACGTGAAGGTGCTGAGGCCCAGAGACACCACGACCCGCTCCAGTCCTAGAGTCAGCTGGAAAGGGGCGAGCAGCAGAAGCCCTCCTGGCCACGCCCGTGCAGGTCCTGCTCAGCTTGCCTGTGGTCTCGCGCTGCACTGTGGAGCTACCCTCTGTCCTGATGCAGAGTGCAGATTCCAGTGCCTGCCCACACCATGCCCATGCTCATCTTTGTGCCCTATCCCTGCCTTTCCTCTAAGCCAGCATTTAGAAGATGCCCATGTGTCTCACCTCTCACAATGGTCCTCGGAACCCCTAAGGTCCACCCAGCTGCTTAATTCTTTTGATAGCTCTATGTCTGGACTGTGGTGTTAATTCCAGTCTTGTGAGGGACCTAGTATGCCCAGGACCCAGGGAGTGGGTTGTACCTGAATAGAAGTGACATGTCATGTACTGGGTGTTCCGAGGTGGGCCTGATGACTTCTGTCTTGCTGCTTGTGGTCGAGGTGTCTTCTCTCCAGTTAGCTGCTGAGCTCCAGAAGAGCAGACTGCGTGGATTGCATGTCTCTCGGGTCTTTCTAGTTAGGGCATGCTATAGAGTTTGACTGATGGTAGACTGCAACATTGATATTTTATTTTCTTTCTGTTAAAATAATCGATTCAAGCCAGGTGTGCTGGCACACACCTGTAATCCCAGCACTTGGGAGGCTGAGGCAGGAGGATCAGTGTGAGTTTGAGACCAGCCTGGGCTACGAAAGTGAACTCAAGGCCAGCCTAAACTGCATAGTGAGACCTTGCCTCAAAAAGACAAAAAACAAAACAAAACAAAAAATGGATTCAGTGTAAAATACAGGTTTGCCTTGTCTAAAGCCTTAGAACATAATAGGTGGTGTGGCACGTGCTTGTTACTTTAGCCCTAAGGGAGGCTGATACAGAAGGATCTCAAGTTTCAGCTGAGTCTACATGACTTGGGGAGACCCTATCTCAAAGTAAAAAATAAAAATAGTTTTGTGTTAAGACCCTGACTTCAATCCCTAGCACCACCAAAAAAGAAAAAAAAGGAAGAAAGAAAAGCAGGGTGTGGCAGCGCACCCCTGTAATCTCAGCACTGGGGCGACTGAGGTAGGAGGATTCCCATGAGTCTGAGGCCAGCCTGAGGTAGGTAGGCAAGTTCAAGGCCTGAGCTATGTAGGGAGGCCCCGTCTCAGAAGAATTAAAACAAACAAGCAAAGAGAGCATGGCTGTATTTTCATGGCCCCCAAATGCCCAGCCCTTACGGTCTTTATCATGTGGAGAATAAGCCAGCAGTTTATGGCAGTTGGTGCACAAGCTTCCGCACCTGGATGCTGTGGCACTTGCTCATAGCCGTAAGATGGCATGAATGTGGTGGGAAAAGCAAGCCACGTTGCTGGAATTGCTGTGAAAAATCCCAGTGGCAGCAGTGGCCCTTCTGGGTTAGCTTTCTAGAGTTAGAGGACCTGCTGAGATTTCTGTTTCAAGATCCTTAAAATCACCAGGATGCTGCATTTTTAAATTTCTTTTTTTGTGCTGGGAATTGAACTCTGGACATTGTGCTTGGCAGACAATTGTTATGCCATTGAGCCGTATCCCTGGCAGGATGCTGCATTTTATGCTTTTGGGCCTTTGGCAATGTCTGTTGTTCAGTACTTCCTGCTTTGCAGTAGAGAGTCACTGTTAGAAACGAGCCAGCTATAATTGAGGAAATGGTCATCCAGAGCTTGTGAAGTAAGGCAGATTGTGTGGCATTCATAACATTGGTGTGTGGCTTGTTCATAAAGGAGAGTGCCTGGCTAAGCTTGTCTAGTGAAGATAAAACCATTAAGCCCACTGAAGTAAAAAAGGGGGGCACCTGCCAGGTAAAATTGCAATCACACTGTCAGCTGGGTCTCATCTGGGCCCTTCTCTGTACATGGCAGTGCCTCCCAGGGAGAGAGCACACTCTAACCTCTGCTGTCCTTGTTTGCACAGAGCCTGAGCCCTTGTGAAGCTGGAGATGACAAGTCTGAATGGTCGCCATGCCGAGAAAGCCATTGACATGCCAAAGCCGTCAACCCCGAAAGTGCACGTGCAGAGGTCTGTGTCTCGAGACACCATCGCCGTTCACTTCTCAGCATCTGGGGAGGAAGAGGAGGAAGAGGAGGAGGAGTTCAGGGAATACCTTGAGGAGGGGCTGGATGACCAAAGCATCGTAACAGGGCTCGAAGCCAAGGAGGACCTCTATCTGGAACCCCAGGGTGGCCATGACCCTGTGGGCCCCACTGCCCCACCCCTCGTGGCAGATGGACTGTCCACGTCCCACGCCCCTGCTGTTTTGCCCATCTCCGAGAACACTGTAAAGCTGTCGGAGTCCCTTCCTCCAGCAGCTCAAGTATTAAGTACAGTGCCGTTGGCTCTGTCTCCAGGGTCATCTTCATCAGGGCCCTTGGCCAGCTCGCCCAGTGTGTCCTCCCTTTCTGAGCAGAAAACCAGCTCCTCCTCCCCACTGTCCTCCCCGTCCAGGTCTCCCATCCTTTCCTCCAGTGCCTCATCCTCTGCTCTCTCCAGCACAAAGCCCTTCCTGAGCTTGGTGAAGTCCCTGTCTACGGAGGTGGAGCCAAAGGAATCCCTGCACCCGCCGCGGCACAGGCACTTGATGAAGACTTTAGTCAAGTCTCTGTCCACTGACACCTCCAGGCAGGAGTCAGAAGCTGGGTCCTACAAGCCAGCCGACTCCAAACTGAACTTACACCTGTTCAAGCAGTTCACACAGCCCCGCAGCACGGGTGGTGACTCCAAAACCGCACCTTCCTCCCCACTGACTTCTCCCTCTGACACTCGCTCCTTTTTTAAAGTGCCCGAAATGGAGGCGAAAATCGAAGACACTAAACGACGCCTTTCAGAAGTCATATATGAGCCTTTTCAGCTCCTTAGTAAAATTATAGGGGAAGAAAGTGTCAGCCATAGGCCCAAAGCCTTATCTTCAAGTGCTTCAGAACTCTCCAACCTGTCCAGCTTGAACGGGCATTTGGAAAGCAATAACAACTACAGCATCAAGGAGGAGGAGTGTGACTCCGAGGGGGATGGCTCTAGCAGTGACTGCAATGTCCCCAAGAGCGACCACGCAAAGTCCACTGAAGAGCCTGGAAGAGAGGGGGAACCAAAAGCTTCCCAGGCTAGCAGCCTAAAGGACCTAGGCCTCAAGACGAGCTCTCTTGTCCTAGAAAAGTGTTCCTTGTCTGCCTTGGTGAGCAAAGAAGATGAAGAGTTTTGTGAACTGTACACGGAGGACTTTGAGCTGGAAGCGGAGGGTGAGGGTGGGCCCGACAAGCCCCCAGCCATCCCTCTGAAGCCAGAGGTGCTCACGGAGGACAGCATGATCCTTGACAGTGAGGAGGAAGTGGATGTGGCTGTGCAGCGCCCGGAGCTGCCCGTGAAGACACTGGGCTTCCTCATGATGTGCGTTTACGCATACCTCATCCTTCCCCTCCCGCACTACGCGAGCGGCCTCTTTCTGGGAGTCGGCCTTGGATTCATGACTGCAGTTTGCATGATTTGGTTTTTTACACCACCAAGTGCTCATAAGTATCACAAGTCACATAGACATCTGCGGCACTGGCATCTGAGCTCTTTGGACATCAAAGAACCTGAAATATTAAAGGTAAGCCTCTCCGTAGCCACTCGCAAGCACGTGCGCTCTGCTACAGCCTGACTCTAGATATGTTTTCCTTGTTCTAAAGAAATCATGTCCACAGGTAACTGAGAAAAAATATTCCTGTCACACCAGTGGGAGAGAATTACAGTTAGTGATGTGGCTGGCGTGTGTGTAGCCGCAGTTGGTCCTTAGATCACCTGCGTGGGGCCTGTATCACGCAGGAGTATGGTGGTTCGCTCTTATTTTGCTTTATTGGGC
>PVKN010043825.1:0-10177 GCA_004027915.1 Capromys pilorides
AACTATTTTTCATTTTTTGTGTCCATATCATTTTCAATTTTTATTTCATATTTCATTGGAAATAGAAATTCACCTTATTAGCATATAATTTTTGTTTTTGTCTTTAAAGAATGAATAGAGTTTTCTTTTTTAATGCATGGGAAATAACCTAGACACTTCCACTCTCCTGGTATTTGTCGAATGCGGTCTGCATTTCTGCTGAGAAGATAAAAGCAGGTGTTCCTTGCTTTTCAGAAATACACAAAAGGAATTGTTGCTCTCTTTTGTGTCACTAGTCATGCTTTATGCCATCTTTCAGGAATACAGTGGTGACCTCACTGTACATAAAGACTAGTGCAAACTCTGTACCAGATGCTACAAATGAGACACAATTTTTAAACATATGATTTGGTCATAAAGCATTGACTTGGAGAAAGAGAAAAAGGTCTCTCCATATAAATGACTACCTGGTCAGATAGTGAATGATACTGCATTATATATATTCAAATGTTATTCCATAATGGGACTTTCCAGAATGAATCTATGGGGAGAGGAGGAGATAGATGTGGGCACTGAGGGAGACTGTGATAGATGGAGAAAGTCAGAGATGTATGGCAGACAGGAAAATACGTAATCATTGTGTAAGGGCTAATTTAATAATGTGTATTCACAGGGCATTATGCAGGTCATCATGATTGGAACATAATTTTATGAGAGTACAGTATGAATAAAGTTGCAACTCAAGTTTGCATTAGATAGTAAAGGACTTTGAAAGGCCTATTGAGGAATTAGTGCCATATAAGCCATAGGGAGCATGTAAGTTTCAAGTAAAATAAAAAATGCTTCACAATGACATACCCAAGAGCTGGCCAGAATCCTGCAAGGCCATCAACTTATAGCTCATGCTCTCATGTAACAAAATATGACGCCAACCTGGACAGGTAGTATTTCTTCTGGAACATTCTGACTCTCTAGCCAATTAGATCTCTATGTTCTTGCAATTAAGCTGTGAACTGTTTTTATAGTCCAACTCTGAACACACTGGATCTTTATACATCAGAGTCTAGTTTCTCTTTACCTCAGGCACACTTATAGGATATAGTTGATTACCTCAGAAGCATGAAAGCCTGGCATATGTCAGAGGCTGGGCCACTGCCACCCTGCTGAATTTCCCCATACTTTATTATTGCAATGTCTGAAGCTCAAGTGCGGTGATAGTGTTCCGCTCCTTCACATGATGACCTTTGTTCTCTAGCTCTTCTGCTCTCTGTCATGATATTATATGAAAGTATACTTGACATGATAATCCAATGATGAGGAGGGTCAGTCTCAGTGCAGTGACTTTACTGTCCTGTTATGAATACCCTTTTTCTCTTAGACATTATGCAAGTTAAAGCTTTAACACCATGCAAGTTAAAGCATTACAGTCAAGTGCTATTTCCTTTTTCAAGCCCATCAAGGATGAGTGGTGGTGAGCCAAGAAGATAAATCATTTGCTTAAAGCAGCTGGGCTCATTATCTTGTCCTGAAGTGGAAATCTTTAAGTTCCACAGAGCTGCTCAATGGGAAAAACCAACCATCTACTTCTAAGGGATTCCGTATACGCTGAGGTGGGACAGTCAGAACAATCAGCCATGAAAGTGACACAAGAGCATGAACCAGATTTCAGACTCCTCAATAGTGCCCTCTTCATACTCTGATGGCTATAATTTTGCTATTGTCCTTCTTGAAAGTGGGCTGCACACACATGCTTTAGAGCACCCAGTCAGTGTTACAGGGAAGCTCCATTATCCTTAGAATCTGTATCCATGGACTTGCAGCACCCACTTGCTCCTTTGTTTTTATTCTCTGCATCTACCATCCATTATTGATGGTCTGCCCATTACAGGACTCTTTCTGCATCTACACTGACCCTCTCCTCCTTGGTTTCTCCTTCCTCCCAGCCTTGGTGGCTAAGATCCTCATGACATCATCTGCTTGTTCTCTTTTCTGGCTCAAAAGAATCACCCATGCGAAGATCTTTCTATTTTCTATCTTCATTTTTTAAAAACACTGAGTCACTAACTTTTAACTTGACTGTGCATCAGAATTAGCTAGGGAATGTTGCAAACTACCAAGGCTGTACCCAGAAATTATGTTATTGGGTGGTCTGATCTACATTTGCATAAAGTCCTGCAGGTGATTCAGAGGCACTGTTAAGGTTCAGAAATTTTGATTTAATATGTTTTGCATTGCCTATTTCAGTTTCATGTGAGTAAATCTTTTCTTTGTAACTAGATTATGAGGCACTGCTGTTTTGGTGAAGTATTTTATCTTAGAGCATTTGCATTGTCAATAGTATTGTATATTGCTTAGGTTAATTCATTTTGCAGAGATACAGCATAAAAGGCATGCTTCTGACCCCAGATTTGCTTCTCCTGGGCATTTATTGAACACTTCTTACCAGGACCGACATGTGAAGACCTTCCTCCAGCTCTCATAAGACATATCCGCAGGCGCACACACACACACACACACACACACACACACACACACACACACGTTTATTTTAAGACTTTTTTTTTTTTTGCCAGAAAAGCAGCCTGCTTTCATTTTTAAATGTTTTGTTTGAGAATCCAGAACTGTATGTGCATGACAATATCTCCTGATGAACAACAAATCTGAGACAATCTGATGTCCTAATCAACATCTAACCCTGGCTCTTACAGATTTGCTGCAGAAAAAGGCGGAGCTTCAGCATCCCAGCAGAATTTCTGAGTAGGATAAAAGGGGACAAACACTTCTGTCCTTTCCTAAGGTGCTGTCCTTTCTTAAACCACCTGTACTCTTATGCCTCGGGAAAAGTGCTGAAATCAGATGGGGCAGAAGTAGTTCCATTTCACACCCTGCTAAGTCTTCCTTTTTTATCTTCTGTTTTTTTTCCTCCCAGGAGAAGACTTAGGCTGCAGCAGCCCTCCACGGATGACCCTAGCGCTTACCACCATAGGAGCAGTGATAAGGACTTAGTGCCCGGGGGGAGGAAGTCAGGTGAGCATCCTCACCTCTTTCTCAGGCTGGCCAGACCGGATGCAGACATGCGCACTCCTTCTTCAGCGCCAGCAACCTTTGTTTTCCTGTTAGAAGTCGCTCTCGCCCTAAGAAAGCTGAAGAGATTTGCTACTTTGTGAGGCTGTGGTGATGGTAGCTACTCTCTGACCTCCCGCCTGCAGCCTTGACGCAAACAGACCACTGCCCCCTCTTCTTTCCTGACACAGTCGGGGGAGCTGGTGAGGCTGGGCTCACGCAAGAGTGCAGACAGGGCAGCCTCTTCCTCCATCTGGAAGACTTCACTGTGAGTCCCCCTCAGCCAGTCTGGGCCGCACGGGGCAAAGCGACGCCTGGGCCTTCTTCCTTCTCCTCTGGCCGGAGGGGAGGCCTATTTTCGCATTTGCGCCCAGACATGCAGAAGCGAACTCCAAAATGCATGAACCGGAGTAGCTCTATTAATTTATGCCTCGACAGTAATAACCTTAAGACACAGAAGAATTATATATTAATTTGTTTCTAGTGTACAGCGCGGCTAAGTTAACACATTTCGGAGCATCCTCTTCCGGCCTCCAGCTGGGAGGGTAACCGGGGCCGCTGCCCGGGCCGCAGGACTTCCCCGGCGCCCCGCTAGATGGCAGGCGGACCTCAGGGATGGGCGACGGCGCGGCCGGCGCGGAACACCCGCGGGCGGGCGTCTTCCGACACGCTCACAAATCGACAATTTTTTTCTCGTGTTGTTCATTTGGAAATTATATTTAAACTTATTTATTTACAAGGGCACATACATAGTATGTATATTTACAAACAAACACGCCGACGCGGTCCCAGCCCGGGCGTTCGCGGCCCGCTCGGCGATTCCTCGCCCCCGCGCCCCGCGCCGCCGCGCCCTGCTGCACCCGGGGAGGGGCCGGTTCTTTTCAAAGTCCAAGTCCGTAATCCCTTCTAGGAGCAAAACTGTTCTGAACACTTGGCTTGGCCGGCCAGGGCATTCAGGAAGAATAAGAGTCATCGTAATAATAAAACCCACGCGGAACAATAAGCATCTTCCATTCACACCGTCCGCCAGAAAGAAGATTAAAAGTAAAACCAGATTAGAGATTTGAATTTCATTCAACCCCGTTCTCGCCTTTCCCTGGTCCTCTAATCTCTCCTACTCTTTTGCCTTCCTGTCTCTCCTCTTTGTTCCTAGTTCTATCAAACCTCCCTCCTCTGTCTTTCCCTTTTCTCCTCTGTCTGAACCTCCGCGTCTCCCCCTTTCGGGCCTTCGTTCTCAGAATCTGACGCCGCCGCCGCCGCCGAGGAGCCTCTGATCCCGCGTCCCTTTATGCAGACTTTCCCAGTTAATGAATTGTTAAAATTTCATAGGAGCCATGACTGCGCTTTTCTCTGCTCCTGGACAAGGCAGCTTGCAAGCTGCTTTTTTCTTCCGAGCAGGAAATTCACAGCTATGGGCCGCTGGCAGGCCGTTCCTGGCCTGCACCTTCAGGATGCAGCAAGGTCTCCTTCCCTTCCCTCCTTCTTTCCGTCCCTTCCTCCTCTTCCTATCTTCCCCTCCCCTCCCCTCCTTTTCCCTCCCCTCCCCTCCCCTCCCCTCCCTCTGTCTCTGTCTCTGTCTCTGTCTCTGTCTGTCTCCCCTCCTCCCCTCCTTCTTTATTCAAGTTCAGGCAGGATGAAATTTTCAGTTAATGAAGGTCCTGGAACAATAGGATGACGCCATCCTGGGCAAAGGAAACAGATTCCAGCAGTTCTCTAAGATCTGGGATTTTGCAGTTTTCAAGAGTGGAAAAATTTCAGGGTACCATGTAATCAGAGTGAGGTTCTCAGACCCACTTTCTGCCTCAGTTGCTAGGAGGCAACCTTGCACCCAGCATTTGTAGTGTTTGATGCACTTTCTTTCCAGATAAATTTACATGTTTGGTTGTTCCCCAGTCCGTTGGAGCATGGGGGTTGGTGGCTGTGTATGCCTCCCCGTTTTTTGGCGGGTAGGAAACCTGCCTTGTAAATAGTATGTGCGTAAAGAAGAACAGGACAGAAATTGAACAGCAAGATGTAGTCTACGTTAAAAAAAATTTTTTTTTTTCCATGAAACCGGATAGGATAGGCATACAGTTATATGCAGTTCCATAAAATGCTTGGAAATATGTTTTATGACCCAATTTATTATTTTACACAAAACTGTCCTTTTCTTGAAATTGTGTTCTCCTTTGGTCTTAAGCCCTCCATGGATTTTACATTTTACTAAGGTGAACCATGGAAATATCGGATATGATCAACTGAACATTATTCTCTACTTTATACCTTGTGAATTCATCACAACTTACCATATTAGGTCCTTCACACTGTGAAATTCTTTCAAAAAATTTTCAGAAAAATTAAGCTTAATTAGAATTTCTTTGTTAAGCACACTGTGCTTCTAATAACAGGTAAATGACATCATGCACAACATTTTTCAGTTGTAAGGAAATATTTCTTGGATGGTGGACCCCGCCTCTTTAGACGTGGTTGGGTTGCTCAGTGTTTCTCATTCCCCTCAGATTCCTTTCTTTTTCTTCTTTCTCTCCCCCTGCCCCCTTTATATCTTTGCTGTATGTCACTCTGGTCGTTAATAAACAATTTAAGTCAGCCGTTTATCAAATTAAAAAATAAAAAGAAAACCCCTGAATTTCCTTCTTCATCTTAGCATTTGCTTCAAACTAAGGATGCTGACCATCTCAAAACTAGCAAATAGGCACTGACATTTTATAAATTTGTGCTCTTACTATAAACCTCAATCGAGTCCTCTAGATTATTCCAGGAAAATCTTTCCTCTCAGCCAATACTGGTCACATTTAGAAATCCTTAGAAAAATAAATTGTTCTTCTCTTAATCTACTGTGGCATGCTTCCCGTTGTTCAGTGAATAATTGAGCACTTTATTTTAATCAGGAACTCTTTTCAGAGGGGGTGCCAGAGAGGGTTAATTGCTAGGGTAAAACAACTTTGGGAGTTCAGCTTACTGGGGTGCTAATTGGGTAACAGGTGGGCATAACTAGTGTGGAAAAGCAGGAAATTAGATCATAGGAGGGCAATGTAGATGTTAAACTCCACAATCTTTATAAATGAACTTAAAACTTAGGTGGCACAAATTGGAGAGCCAGCTGTTTTCCCTGCTTCCTTGCTGCCTTTGGAATTGGTGGGACTGGTAGGAAGAAGGATTTCCTATCCAGTAAAGACCCGTGCGCCTGACCAGACTGTAGGTTGGCACGTTCAGCATTGTTGGTGCAGGAAAAAAGCTGTCTATGGAGCTGGGCTGACTTTCGGGGTCCACATGACCAGAGTGTTCAGGATAGCCCCTGTGCCAGTGTCTGTGTGGCCTTTCATAGAATTCAGGGCCAGGGAGGTAGCTCAGTGACATAAGTGCCTGCCTGATAAGTGGAAGGTCCTGAGTTCAATCCCAACCAAAAAATAAAATAAAATATTAAAAAATCAACATTATTCCATTCATGAATAAAAGTTAGGTTTCCATCATAAACATGTCTGTAAATGTGAAAGATTGTCTCCATTTGTAAGCATATTCACTTGAGAGTGTACCCCTTCTTTCCCCAAGATCATTTTAGAAAGAGACTGGAATAGTAATGCTTACCCTCAGCTATATGAATCACCCAGGAAAAGTTTAAAACTGCCTCTGCCCTGGGTGTATCCCAGACCAATCAAGTTAGAATCTCGGAGGGTGGGACCACACATCAGTGAGCTTCAGAACATCCCAGGTGATTCCGATGAGTGTCCAGGCTGGGACCCAGGGACTAGAGAGAGAAGCTCTTCTGTGACTGTGTGTGATATAGTGTGATTATTTTGTGCTTTGATGTCCTACTTTGTGAATTCCAGACAGGAAAAAGAAAGCCATCAGCAGGGGATGCTGATGCATTAAGAGCTGACTTAATTCTTGTGTGACTGGCCTGGGAGGAAAGAGCCCTAATTTAGACTTGGAGTAAGAGCTGGGGAAAGAGAGTGGTGCAGAAATGGGGTGGGAACTTACTTTAGAGTAAGAAGGGTGAGGATATTTTTAAATATCTTGTATTCCAAACTACTGTACATTCACCATTTCTGATGGAATCATTGGATGAGTGGACCTCGCCTGTTTTGAGGTTGTTATTCAGCCTACCTCAGAGGCTTATTAGTCCATATTGTAGCAATGGATGCATTTGTTCTAACAGTCTGAGAGGGTTTTCTTTTCTATTTCCAGCAATCCCTGTCCTTTTTCAGTGTTCTTTTTGTTATTCAGATAGGTGTAAAGCATCTCATCATTTTAATTTGCCTTTTTGATTATAATTGAGCTTCAATGTCCTTCCATATATTTGATAGCAAGTTGGATTTCCATGTCTGTGAATTACCTGTACATAAGTTTTGTTCATTTTATTTTTTTGTTCCCTGTTTGTTGATTAGTTGATTGTTGATTTGCTGAGCTATAACTCATATTGTAGAGCTATGCTTTCCAATGTGGCAGCAACTATCCACTTAGCACTATATAAATTTAATGAAGTAAAACTAGAATTAAAATTCAATGCTTGGGCCACACTAGCAGCATTTCAATAGACATTTGTCTATTACATAACTATTATAATAGTCATGTGTTTGCATTATAATGATATGTGAAACAGGCTAGCTTTATGAAGAAAAAATCATGCTTAGCTACCATATCTAGAGATTGAAGAGTAAGACACAGGTGTGAGTAATAGCATCACAGTGATGGAATAGAGGAAGCGATTGTATGATTAATTAGGAGACAAACAAAGATGTAAAGGTGAACTCGGGTTTTTATCACAACACACTGCCCTCAGTGTATTTCAGTATCCTTCCCAAAGTTAGCACCCTCATTGCCCTAAGGATCTCTAGTAAGTCTGGCTTCTTAAAATTTCCATCATCTCCGACATTAACAAGTGAAGAGTGTGTTCTCAATATGTGAACTTTTGGGAAGATACTTAAACCATATCTGAACCACAGTATCAACCACCTTATACACAGTGAAGAATATTTCCATTATTGAAAAAAGTTGCTTTGAACAATATTTCCATACAGATATTAGTTAGTTATTGTTATTAGATATGATTAATATTTTCTCCAAATCTCTCATCAATCAATTCCATCATGTAACAGATAGAAGATCTCTGCCCATTTCTGGGTATTCCTCCGAGAAAGTATAGTTTATGTCTCTTTGCCTTGAATCAGGAACTGCTTGCTCCAACAGGATGTACAGTTTCTTAATGAAAGTCTTGCAGAACTGGCTGCTTTGCCCTCCGTATCTTAGAAGACTTTCTCTTGGAGCTTTGAGCTTTTACTTAAAATGCCTGGTTGTTCTGAAGCTACGGATAGGCACATAAAGATGCTCCGGTCTGCAGTACCCACTGAATGCAGCCCAGGAGCAATGTTTACCCAGACACCAAACATTCAAGCAAGCTTTCTTGGGGAGCCCACTTACTGAGTATTACCAATAACTTCAGTTAATACAACATGGAACAGAAAAGTAATCCAGTGTGGCTTTTTTGAGTGCTAACATATAAAATATTTTTAAAATATGTTTTTCAAAGCCACTAAATCTCAGGGTGCTTAAAATGCAGCAATAGATACCCAGAATATCTGAGTATCCAAAAAGAAACAAAAAATCTTAAATTTTTATATATAGATCAGTTTAATTCATACACTACTGAATAGTAACTATGAAGAACAGAACCTTTACAACAGTTAGACTGACATTTGGATTATGGCTTTGCCTATTGAAAGGTCTTACAAAATTTATATAATGACTATCATTGCTTTTACAATCACCCATATCATTGTTTTTACAACTGTAAAACCCTACATACCTCAATACAAAGAACATTAATTTTGAGAGCACATATTCACAGGTCTTTCAAGAAAAAAAAAGGACTACTTCTTACTGAGATAGCTTTTAGGACTTTTGTTTCCTCTTAGTCTTTTAGAGCTATCTCTTAGGATTACCCTAGTAGGTCTGAGACACATTTCAGTTAATGTTAGGGACAGATTATAGTAGAAAACAGTGCTTTGACCATGCAATGATTTCCTTAGCTTGTTAAGTCAGGTTGAGGTTCAACTGAGTGTAATGCAGATTTGTGTTGTAAGAGTCTTCGTCTGGCTTTATCCTCAGCCCACTGCTCACATGCTAAACCACATGCACCTCTAAGGTCTGCCACCTGTACTTCTAGGTCAGTTCACTTGAGTTTGTGTGCTGAGTGTGTTTAAAACTTTTTATGTAATTTTAATTATTTTTGGTATAATCTCCATGCATTGACTTTTATATCCCTATAGGAATCAATATAGTTTCTATAGCTCAGCTTCTAAATGAAGCTGAGCCTCTTCCACTGTTGCCTCTTGTTCTGAAAAGAAATGTTGGTCCTTGTTGGATCCTGAGGTCATCATGTGGATGTTATTAGAAATAGTGGTCAGCTTCTCCCTTGAATTCCAATTAGCTGGCCCTGACACCCATCCTTGAAGAGACACTACATCACCCAAGGAATTACCACCATCATAGCAATTCTAACCTCAGGTCTCAACTCACTGATATGATAGGAACTTAGCAGAGATGTGGTCCAATGCTTGAAGAAAGTCTCCAAAAGTCAATGCTTCTTAATTAGGTTTGTATTTTTCCATGAAGTTCTTTCTTAGTCCTCAAATTCTGGGTTCTGAAAGGTCACTTGGAATTGTGGTCCTTAGGCACATGTAGTTGGCTTGATAATTGGAGGTTCCTGTGTAATTTTTATTTTTTGCTGTCCTTGAACCTATTTTTTTTCTCTGTGTATGACTTTTAACATGTGTAGGTAAAAACAAATCTGTATAATTATGCATTGTTGTGAACTTTATTTTATTTTTATTTTTTAAAGAGAGTACAAAATAGTATTAAAAAAGAAAAATTAGAAGTGATACAGAATTTCACTTAACAAAATAAAATGACTTTCACAGTATTTGTTGTAATGTATAATGTTGTCTTCAAACTAGTTGTTCATATTATCAGATGTATGCATGTCAAACTGGAAGAAGAAAGACAAAAAGAAAAAAATATATAAGAAATTAAGAAGAGAAAAAGGTAAAAGAGTTGAAAAAATGAGACAAGACAAATTAAGCATATTTTTTCCTTTCTATAGACCAGAAGAAATGTACAATAGTTGTCTAAGCCATCC
>PVKN010043826.1:0-10175 GCA_004027915.1 Capromys pilorides
GTACTCACCATTCTATCTCCACGACTACTGCCTGAGGCCAAAGTGCTATCGCCTTTACTTGAGCTGCTGCAAGAGCATCTGGAAATTTCTTAGAGATGCCTTAAAAATACTAAGTACTTAAAAATACTAAGTGTTTTAAAATAACAATTTATTCTCTAACAGTTTGCTGACCAGTAGACTGAAGTCAAGGTATTGTCAAGCCCTGTGCCTATGCATGTTTAGGGATGAATCTTTCTTTGATTCTTCAAGCTTCTGGTGAGTCTAGACAATCCTTGGCTTATAGCAGTGCCACATTAATCTCCATCTCTCCTTATCTTCATGTGGCTTTATCGTCATCTCTTTGCTCGATGAGGACACTTGACATTGGACTTAGAGTCACCCAAGTAATCTGGGACATTTTGGGATCCTGAACTGAATTTTATTTGCAAAAACTTTTTCTTCCACAGAAAATCACATTCACAGGTTCTGGGAAGGCATGTTTTGGAAGAGCAAGGCCACCCACCATGCACCAACTACAACATCCAAACTGGCTTTTCTGCTTCCATTCCTGTTCCTAACCCAACCAAGGCCTTCCCCTCAACAGTCACGTGACCCTACCCTGAGCTTTCAGAGCTCCAAAGGCCAACCCCTTCCCCTCCCAGATATGACCTATCAAGCTGCCCCATATGCGCCGTGCTCCAGCCACACCAGCTTGCTTTCTGCTCCCCAGCACACCAACCTCCCTCATGCACAGAATTTTTCAACTTATGAGTCCTTTGACTTTCGATGCTTTTCCAAATCCTCATGCCTGGATTCTTCTTAGTGTTCAGATCTCAGTTTGAATGGCACTTCATCGAAGACTTTTCTGACTCCTCCATCTATGTATTCTCTACTACATCTCACCACGTTCATTTTTCTCTCAAGACTTTCGACTACCTCCCCCAGCTCACTGTTTATCTCCCCAGTAAAGAGCAAACTCGAAGAGGGTACAGGTTTCTGTCTGTCATTTCTATTGTTTTCCTGGCACACAGAACAGTTCTTGTCCTCCTCAGCTGTATCATCATAGTTTGAGAGTTAATATAGACACAGGTACAAAGATTGGGCAAGGCCTTTGTTTGTCAGCAAGCACAAGATTCATCTTCTGGGCTTTTCTTTGCCACAAAGGAACCAGAACATTTGATAGATGATTTAAAAAGCACGGAAATATTTAGAGTGCAGACAATTCTGAAAGTAAAGGGCCTCTCCTTCAACTCCAGGGGCTTTCAAGAGGTAGAAGTACATGTTTATGTGGCTGTAGCAACCACAAGTGTGTTCCACACAGGCTGTTTTCCCAGGAGCTCTTCTTAACAACAACAACTCCCTGAAAGTGGCAATTCCTGATTGTGTTCCAAGACAAGAGTCCAAAGAGAAGAAAGAACACCGAAATAAGAAACAAACACAGCCCCCAAAAGAAACAAAAACCCAATTAGCAATAGGCAAAAGATGTGATTACACATTGCTCCAAAGAGGATATACAAATAGCTGCAAAGCACAAAACAAGATATGCAGAGGCATCAGTCTTGGGAGAAATGCAGAGGATAACCACAATGAGATGCCACCTCGCACTTATTAGGATGGCTATAATTTGAGAAAGCAAAAGAGCAAATAATGAATGCGGGGAAGCAGATAGAGAAAGAGTCCCGCAGTTTGCTGGTGGGAATGTGAAACAGTGCAGCCTCTGTGGAAAAAGTTGGGTGATTCCTCAATAAGTAAAACATAGAACTACCGCATGACCCAACAAGTTCACCCCAAGGTGCAGCTCTAAAAGAACGGCAAACAGGTATCTAAACAAAAACTTGCACATAAATATTCACAGTAGCATTATTTACAAAGTCAAGATGGGGACATGTCCAAATGTCCAATAGATGAATAGATGGATGCCTGCATGCATAGATGGACAAAATGTGCTCTACCCACACTGGAATATTATTCAACCATAAAGCACAATGAAGTACTAGTACATTCCATCGGGGATGAACCTGGAAAATATTATACTAAGTGAAAGAGGCCACACAGAGAAGTGCACATATTATATAATTCCATTTATATCAAATATCTGGAATAGGCAAATTCACGAGAGACAGAAAACAGATTATCAGTTGTCAAGGGTGGCACATACAGCATAACAGCAAGTGACTGCTAATGGGTATGGGATCTACTTTGGGGGTGATGAAAATGTCCTGGAACTAGACTGTGATGATGATTATGTATTATTATGAATGTCCTTGCTGCCATCGAATTGTATAGCCTAAAATTGTAAAAATGGTACATTCTAGTTATATATATTTCAGCATGATAAAAAGATAAAAGGAAAATGACTTCTTGGCCCAGGAGCTGAAGGCAGAGTTCATGGGGTTGACAGCAGCAGTACCTCTCAAGGCAGTCCTTTCTAAGGCTCAGTTTTCATAGAGGAAAGGCTTGCTGTGTGTACTCCCATGAGTGTGCAGACCACACTTCCCAGGGTCCAAGGAGAAGGCCTGGAGCCATGGCGCCCAGTTATGCCCCAGGACAGATGAGAACTCTGCTATAGGCATCAGGAACTCAGCATGGTTTAAGCGGAAGATGATTCACGCAGGACAGTCAGGCATAGCTGAGTCTCAGCTAGTGCAGGAGCAGAGGCCTCACCTCCCAGGGCTAGCCAGAGGCTGACTGTTGTTAGACGGAACCCGTCCCCGAAAGGCCTCTGTGTTTATATGATGACTGGATGTTGGGGGTGCTATACTCAGCAATTCATCCACTGATAAGTGCATAGCTGAGGGTGCTGTCAGGAGGGGGGTGTTGGTTAGAAGTGGGTGCTGGGACACAACCCGGTATGCTTGTTCCCAGCCCCTCCATTCTCTCTCTGTTTCCTAGCTGCCTTGAGTTGAATAGTTTTCCTCCACCATCAGATCTTTCCACTGTGTATTGCTGCCTTGGAGCCTGCCAACCATGGACCAAGCCCACTGAAACCAGGAGCCCAAACAAATCTATCCTCCTTTAAACTGTGTGTCAGGTATTTGGTCCCAGGGACAGGAAGGTGCCTAAGATGCTGACTTGTGCCACAGGCTGCGCTCTTGCTCTCCTCTTCCATTCTGCTACCACAATGGCTTCTCATCTCTCATCTCCAGGTGTCCTTGAAGGGCCAACGGTGACAGCCTCCCTTGGGCTGGAAGAGTCCATTGGTAGAACAGGCTACCACCACAAAGGGGCAGAGTCCCTAACCAAGTTGCCAGTCAGCAGCCTTCATCAGTACCTGCTCCCAGCTGTGCTGGCTGTGTCTACAACCTACTCTGTGAACTTGGGTAGGTTTCTTTTCCTCTCGCACACATCGCTTACATCGCCTAGAAATGGAGAAGTTTTATAAAACCTTCAAGTTTCCTTCCAGGGGAAAGCACTTCTCTCAGGACAGCAGTTTTGTCCTGGTGCTCTACAGCTAGACTGCCTGCTTTTCAATCAGCTACATAGTCTCAGTGCTATTATTTCTACAAAGACTCAATCTACTCCTTGGTAAATTGGCATAATGATAATATCTGCCCCCAAGGGTAACTTCAAGGATCACGTGCCAGCCACCCTGTTGTAGGAAAGCAGCAGCTGGCACTGGCACATGGTCAATGAATGGTAGCCTCAAAGCTGCTGTGCGGGAGGAGCAGCCTCCTGTTCATTCATACATCCTTTGAGAAGAATACTATCAAATTGATTGTATTCTTTGCCATCACAGAATTTGGCAATTAGAAAGCCTACTCTGTCCAGCTCTACTGAGGCTGAGGAGGATTGGGCCAGAATAAGAGGAAGTTTCCCAGGTGTCTGGGCAAAGGGCTAGATGCTTTTCTCATTCTAGGGCAGCCTGTTTCTTGATACAGAATTGATTAGTCTAATCAAGTCACTTCAGTACCCAAACTATTACATATAAATAGGTTAGTGCAGTGTGAAAATGGGACAGGAAGGAATTAATGATAGCAGATTTTCCTGAGAGGAGGCTAAAATAAGTATGAACTTAGCATGCAGAAACGGCAGCAATAGAAATCTCAGGCTCTGGCTGACTTGGACATCACAAAGAAGGCTCCACATAGTCCCCAAGGAGATTGCTCTTTGAAACACAATCTGGAGACTTCCAGCAAGAGCAGATAAGGGGCCAAAATGAAATGTACCCAGTCTAGGAACTTCCACACATGGGCAGGGCAATGTGATGCACCAGTAGGGTATCCATGGGAACTACACCCAGGTACCACTGAGGTCATCGTTCAGCTTAGGGAAATGGATCAGTGGGGATCCTCTGTAAGGGGTTCCAGGCTTCCTTCTGGAAGAATGGCTGGGATGGTCAAGATTGGAACTTCTGCTTTGACCATGAAAATCAGACACAGGTATATAAACTGACGGAAAGTGGCTTTGAGTGGAGATGTTCACGGAGGGCAGTACAAGATGCATTTACCCCAAATCCTTCCCACCATGGCTTCTTACAGGTGCCAGTGAAGGCTGAATTCCACTGCCTTTGGTTGTTAGTCAGACTCGGTGGCAAAATTTGGAAAGCACCAGCATGCTGGAAGGAAAGGAGGCCTTTGGCACGTGGGACTTCAATTTCCTTTCTATTCTCTATCATTGATTGAACTGTGTCCCGTAAAATACATATGGCAAAGTCCTAACCCTGTAATACTTAAAAATGTAAACATACTTGGAAATAGGGCCATTGCATGTAAAATTATTTAGTATTAGTCATATTGGAGCTGCAAGGGCCCCTAATCAAATATGACAGATATCCTTGTAAGAAAAGACACAGAGCCAGAAACACAGACAGGGTTCCGTGTGAACATGGCAGAGACTGGAGTCACTAAGCGGGTTTCATGGCTGAGTTCGCCCTTCTTCCAACAAAGCCCTAACTCCCAGGGCCTCAGAATGCAGCTGTATTTGGAGATGAGGTCTTGTATGAACTGACGCAAGGAGGTCACTGTAGCCAGCCTAGTTCAACAAGATTGATTTCCTTAGCTCGGAGTAGTCACAAAAACAGAGAGAGTTGGCCAGTGGGCACACAGGGAGAGGAAGGATCTCCAAGCCCAGGACAAAAACCTGGGGAGGAACTGGCCCTGCCACATATTGACCCTGGACTTCCAGCCCACAGAACTGTGAGAGTCAATTTCCACCATTTGACGTAGACACAGAGACATGGGAAAACACCAAGAAAAGACTGTGCTTTTGCTGCTGAAGCCAACTGCCAAACATTGTCAGAAAGCTAGAGAAGAAGCATGGAACAGAGTCCCCACAGCCACCAGGAGGAACCAGCCCTGCCAACACCTTGGCCTCAAACTTCTGGCCTCCAGAACGGTGAGACCACACATATATCCCCTCCTTGGGCCACCCGTTGTGGTGTTCCATCATGGCAGCCAGGGCCTGCCCTCACAGGTTAGCAGGTTAGCAGAATGGACTCCAGCCTTGCTCTTGAAGGTACGGAGAGGCTAGGCAAGGGAAGGTCAAGACAGAAGCTGAGGTGGCCATGGAGGGGAGAAGGGGTTGCTTATCTAAGAGTGGCCAGTCTAGAGTTCGCCTCAAGCCTCACCATTTCTCTGCCACATAGCCCAGAAGCTCCTAGACTTCTCCAGTGCTGGCAGGAAGCTGGAGGGAAACTGTGATGGTGCGTTGCTCAGTCCACCGCTTGGCAGAGTGGATGCAGTACCAGACTTGGTGTCCTGAATGGAGTGTCCTTCACGCATGAAGTAGGATAAACATTTGTAGGAAAGTGGGTGCACCTTGAGACTGCCATGGAAAGTGGAGTAAAGCGCACTCAGAAAGTCAAATATTACATGGTTTCTCTTACATGAGAAATTCAAAGTATGAATAGTATAAAGAGTGGGGATAACAGAAAGATGGTCAGAAAAAAGGAATGAACTCTATAGAGATGAAAAGAGGATTCTGGGAAGAAGGGAAAAGGGAAGTTGGGAAGAAAGGGGAATAAAACAATCAAGACCAAGGATTTCAACCTCACCCTCAAGGCTCAGGAATCCCCAAGACCCACCAGCCCCCAAGAGAAGCAGCCAGGGTCAGTTCACAAAGCAGACAGAACTTTCAACCCACACTAGGCCGTGCCAAGTCCCCACCGACCACCTCAGGAGGTCTGCACAGGGCCTTTCTGTCCAAAGCTGTTATTTTTGCTTTTCAGTTGTACAATACTGGTGATTTGAATTCAGGTCCTTGTGCATGTTAGACTAGCGTTCTACCATGGAACCAGGTTCTCCATTTCCAAAATTGTCCTTTGACCACTTGTATTGTAGCTTAAATCTCTACATAAGGTTCGCATTCTAGAGGACCTGGGGCTGGGGACAGATGGGGTATGTGTGCAAAGAATCAAGATGTGATATGCATATTTACCAACTCCCTATGAGACCATATTTACCCTTCATCACAAACTCACTAATAAAAAAGGAGAGGAGAATTTGTGTTCTAATACACAATATATCCATGTTTATTTAAATATAATAAAATAAGGGCCAACTAAATAGCTCAGCAGATTACATTGCCTACAAGCAAGTACAGAGGCCAGGGGTTTGATCCCCAGGCCTTCCATGCCAGCCCCATCCCCAGAGCATGCTGAGAGGGCAATTGAGACTGAGGATGGTGGCATGTGCCTGTAGTCCCAGCTCTTGGGAGGCTGTAAACAGACGAATCACTGAGTCTGATCTAGTAGTGAGACCCTGAACACCCTATAGACCCTTCCCTAAAATAGAGAGAAAGAGAGAAGGAAAGAAAGAAGGAAAGATAGATAGACAGATAGATAGACAGACAGACAGACAGACAGACAGACAGACAGACAGACAGACAGATAGATAATAGACAGATAGATAATAAAATACTCATCATGTTACTCACTGGTGAAAGTGAACTCAATCCCCCTAATTTTGGGGTAAAATAGATCACCCAAGAAGATAAAGCAAAGGTGGTGGAGACTCAGGCTGGAGAAGGGCTTGGACTGCTTCCTGGCTGCTGTGCACCCCTAGGCAGTGCCCAACACTGACCCTTCCCCAGAGCACTGACCTCAGGGCTCAGGGCAAGGAAGCCCTATGTACTCTTCCACCCTCTCCCAAGCTGCTGCCAACTCCTCCAGCTGGCCCCATGCCATCCGTGGCAGGCTCTCTGTGTGCTCCCTGCTCCCATGAGGGCTCAGGCCCTGGCATACCTCTGCCAGGTGGTGGCCTAGCCTCTTCCATGCCTGCCAATGAGCCCTGCCTGCCACCACCAGGGCCCGTCTGCAGTTAGCCATGCCTCCAAGGCATTGGGTGGGATTGGCCCAGCTCATTTCTTCTGCCTCTGATGCTCACATCCATCATCTTAGCTTATGCCAAGTACTTATAAGTAACAACAGGAAGTCAGCACAGGATCAGGAGGAGAAAGACAGCCACTAGATTGCAGGAAGGAAAGTGCCGTGGCCAAGGTGTCCTTAGGGGACTGAGACTACAAAGGAGGCGGCCAATTCTGGCCAAGGGAGAAGCTGCAGAGCGAGGTGCCGTCCTGGAGGAAGCAATGTCTCCTGAGATTCCCCAGGAGTCCATGGAAGGAGGAGCCTCTGAGGTGAACCCAACAGTGGGATCTCCATCAGGGGCCCACTGGTGTTTTGAGCTGAGGAGAGGATTTCCAGGGGCTTGCACTGGGTTGGTGGACCTGCCATCCCGCCGGCAGTAAGTGCCTATGGGCACATCTACCCAGTTTGTCACTGCAAAGTCCCCTTGGATCTGGTGGAAGGCTCTGTAGGAAGAAATGGGCGTGCGGCTGTCCCACTGGTGAGGCATATACCTCCATCCATACCCATACCCATAGCAGAGGTGGCTGGCAAACTAGAAATGGCTCCGAAAGTCATGCAAGGCTATAAGCCATGTGCTTAGAAAGTAGGTAATACACTCTGTAACTTAACTGTTCTCTTGCCTTTCACCACAGTGACTGATTTCAGAGAGATTCGAGATGAACAGAAGTGGATCTTCAAATGGCTAAGTCAAACCCCAAAGTGTTTATCCTCAACAGGGCCTCCTGGGCTCAGACCTGCCCAGTATGCATGCCCAGTACATGGTAGAATGGCTGGGGCACTCCAGCAGAAGTCTGGGAAAGCCCAGAAGTGGGGGTGGCCAGGAGCCTGCCATCACATCAATTTGCCTTCTCCCAGGAGCACCAGGGAGCACCTCAGAGCATCTCCTGCAGAGAGAGGGGAGTGTGAGGGACTGGCTTTCTGTCTTCTGCTGAGCATGGCCCTGGGAAAATGTAAATGGAATTATTTCACGATCCTGGCAAGGGGGAGGGTCCTTGCTTAGTCTGGCTTGCCTCATACCAAATGATCATAACTGTGCCATGTTGGCAGAGATCTAGGCCACCGTCTCTAGTCCCCCAAGTAATGTCTGGCACCTATAGGAACTCAAGAGATATTTGCCACAGGAGTAGGTGCATGGATGGATGACCAGATAGATAGGTAGGAGGGTGGGTGGGTAGGTGGACGGATAGATAGATGGGATGGTATTGAGGCAATCCAGGTCAAATTAAAAGATGGTAAGCAGGACTGCAGAAAGAGTGACCTTGTGCTTTGAAGAGATCCGTGGGAGGCAGGAGAATACTTGGGCCACCCACTGACTAACGGCTTGGTGACAGGCAGGCGCTGAGCACTTACTGTCCAGGGCCTGGTCATGGTCAGCATCTCACATCAAGCTCACCAGAAGATGAAGACTCTCATTCCACTTCCCCCCCACCCCTGTGACGGATGAGACGACTCAGGCTCTGGGAGCTCAGGTGACTTGCACAGAACAGCCAGATACTAAGTGGCAAAGCTGCAGTGGGAGCCAAGCTTGAGCTTCAGGGGGCACTGAATAGGAGATGGAGAGGTGAGGATACGTGCCTCCTGCTCCCAAATGCCAGCCAGCAGCTCGAGAGCGACCTATTCGTCTATGAGGACCTCACCTAAGGGACCCTTGAAAGACAGACTCCCTGCTTTTCCACCACACTGCACCTCCACTTGGGCAAACTCCTGACATACCTCTTAGGCATGAAAAGGCAGAACTTTCTCCCTGCACCCGTATAATGTCACTCTGCGATCTGGGGGTACTTCCAATGTCACTGTGCTTGGGAGGACATCCAGTGCCTGGAGTAGCCCATAGCCTGGGGCCTGCCACCTAGAAAAGATGCCTGGAGCAGGTTATATTAGCATGACCCTTGAGTATTATTAATAACCAGACAGAGGGCACCAGTGTGTGTGAAATCCAGAAGTTGAACTGGGGACAGGCAGGCACAGGAGAGTGAAGTCAGTGGCCAGGAAAGGCCCACATGGGGGCGGGGGATGGGTCAGAGTTGGTACAAGTCTAGCTAGGTTGGCTTCTAACTCCCTGTGACACTGGATTAGGGCTTCCCATGGGGAGGAATGAGCTGGAACTTTGGGCTGCCTGAGCACTCACACACTGGCATATCCTGAGTCCACTGGGTCTCTGTATAGAGGAGCCTGTCTGTAGCAATGGCTCCTATCCCATCCCGAGTGCTGGGATTACAGTCATGCGCCACTACGCCCAGCTTACAGTACATTTTCTTCATCTATTTGTTTGTTGATGGACATAAAGGTCACTTCCAAGATTTAGCTGTGAGTTGTGCGGCTATAAGCATGGGTACCCACGGATCACTGCTGATATATTGATGTCTCTAACTCTTTTGAGAAGATACACAATCAAAACGTTTTGTGAGTGCTATTTTGAAAAGGTCTATGGAATATGTGTGTATACCTTCCATGGAGCTCAGGAAGCACAGCCTTAGGAGCTACTGGATTAGTGATATCCCTTACTTATTGTGGGCTGATCAGGCCTGCAATCTCCCAAAAAAGTGGAAAGAGACGGCTTAAAGCAATGAGTCAAGTGAATAATCTTTGGGCTTAGGGAGATTCAAAACCCCTTTCACAGCTTTTGAGATTATCTTGTTTCTGACCAAGAACTGCTCTGGGTGGCCCATATGTATTTGGTTTTCAAACAAAGGAGGTGAATACTGAAGAAAACACCAGGATTCTAGCAGACCTTGGTAAATATTTTTCCAAGTAGTAAATTATGTCACTCAGGAGAACTACCTTATCTTTTGGTTGGTATTTATTGTAGGAGTGTGGGGCCTGCAGCTGTAGCCTCCTTTTTTTTTTTTTTTTTTTTTTTTTTTTTTTTTTTTTTTTTTTTTTTTTTTTTTTT
>PVKN010043827.1:0-10188 GCA_004027915.1 Capromys pilorides
CAGGGTCTGGCTATACAGTTGAAGCAGGTCTTGAGCTCATTTTGTAACCCAGGCTGGTCTTGAACTTCAAACAATATTCCTGTCGCAGCCTTCCAAGTGCTGGGATTACAAGAGTATGCTACCATACCCAGCTATTTTTAAAAACCTTCAAAACTAACCTGGTGTGGTGGTGTACAACTGTAACTTCAACATTCTAGGAAGCTGAGGCAGGAAGATTGTAAATTCTAACCTAGCCTGAGCAACTCATTAAGACCTCATCTCAAATAAAAACAAAAGACTTGGGGACGTAGCTCAGTGCAAAGGCTTTGGGTTCAATCCCCTGTACCAAAACAAAACTGTACAGGCCTAAACCCAATGCCAAGCTTGACACTCGAAAGGGTGAGGGACAGAATTGTGATTTCAAGATCAGCCTGGACCACTGGGTACTTGTATGGGCACCCTGCACAGCCAAGCATAATGGCACATGCCTGTAATCCCAACATTTGGGAGGCTAAGGCA
This sequence comes from Capromys pilorides, assembly GCA_004027915.1. NCBI lineage: Eukaryota > Metazoa > Chordata > Mammalia > Rodentia > Capromyidae > Capromys > Capromys pilorides. The sequence continues at coordinate 499 of PVKN010043827.1, forward strand.
GGGCTTCCCTGTAAATTCGAGACCTTGTTTTAAACAGTGTCTGCGTGGCAAGTGTGAGGTCCTGAGTTCAATCAATCAATGCAAAAACCAAACCTTTAATGAGGAGGAGTACCTAAAAAGCCTAGCACAGACCTAAGAGCTAACGACCGCCTCCTGGGAACAAAGACAAACTATGTGCTCGGGACCTTCTGTCACGGAGCTGGGGTCTCTGGGTTCAATCTCTAACATCAGCTTCAGTGGTAACAATTCAAACACTCACAGAACAAAAAGTGCAAGTCTGCAAAAGCAAGCCGAAGTGGTGACACATGCAAGCAAAGACCCAGGGCAGGAGGCAGATAAGAGGCTTTTACCTTTTTTTTTTCTTTTGATCCGTTTTGCTTTGAGACAGTGACCTATGCAGCTCAGGCTGGCCTTGAGCTCACTTTGTATCTCAGGCAGGTCCTCCTAATCTGCCTCCCCAAGTGCTGGGATTACGCGTGTGTTAGCTTTTTTTTTTTAATTTTATTTATTTGTTTGCTTGTGTTTGTTTGTTTCTTTATTTATTCATTTTGTGGCTGGCTCAGCCTGTCCTGGTGGTGGCGCTGGCGCAGCATGTGGTGCCGGGGATTGAACTGCAGTCCCTGCAGTTGCCTGAGCCCTCCTAAGCAGGTGCTTTAGACCACTGAACCATCTCTCCGGCCCGCATGTGTTAGCTTTTAAACGTCCCCTATAGATCTCATCATAGTTCATGTTGGGCCTGAACTCAGTACGCGCCCCAGGCTGGCCTCGAACTTGCAATGCCCCTGCCTCAACCTCCCAAATGCCAGGATACAGGTGTGCACCACTGCACCTGACAAAACATGTTTCTTTTGGCTTTAATTTTTTTGCGGGACCGGGGTTCAAACTCACCTTGCACTTGCCGGGCAGGCACTTGTGCCACGGAGCCGTCTCCCCAGCCCTGTTTGTGCCAAGTCCCAGGCAGAGAGCATCTGGTCTTGCTGCAGTTCCTGGGCTTTCATTGCTCCAGAACTTCAGGATTAGACCTGCTTTAAGGAGCTTCATCTCAAAACCATGGTTTCAAGTAGAAACTTTGGGTAGGGGCTGCGGAGATTGCTCAGAGGCACAAGTGCCTGCCCCGCAAGTGTGAGGTCTTGAGTTCCTCAGTGCCCTTTGGGTGGTATCTGTAAAACCCTCAGCACCTGGGAGGCTGAGGTGGAAGGATCACTGCAAGTTGGAGGCCACCTTGGGCAGCCTTAGCTGCAGCGCCCCTCAGACAAACACAATGCCTTTTGTTGCTAAAGGGCGGGGACCACACTGGAATATGCAGTAGGAACACAGTTCATTTTTCATAGGTATCTGTGGTCAATGCTGGTTCAAAAAAACATTTCCAAGGGCCGGCCAGATACCTCCGCAGACTAAGGACAAGAATTCAAGCCCACGTGCTGTGCCGGCCCCACTGCGGGGGGTCAAGACTGCACACGGTAGCTCATGGTTGCAACCCCAGCACTTGGGAGGCTGAAAACAGGACAGAATCCAATCTGCACAGTGAGACCCCGTACTAAATACTTAAAAAAAAAAAAAAAAAAAAAAAAAACCGCACATAAGCTGTGAGCTATGGGCACCGTCAACACTCCCGGGTCTCCAGTGCAGCGTTGCCCCAAGCACTTGGGACATCTGGCCACCACCTGGCTCCACCACAGCCATCTGTTCAGCTACACCAGCAGCTCCATCTTGAGAAGGTTCAGGATAGTGCAGATAGCTCGATAATTATTCTATCTCATTGTGTCCACTATGTAAATTGAGCTGTACCAGAGAACAAAGTGTGTAGAGAATAAAATACACTACACATACAGGGCTTGCTTCTATTTGCTTTGGAAATCTACCAGAGGTCTTGGACCTTATTTCCCTGGGTCCTACTGTGTATCATGACAGTACATACATACAATCCCAGCATTCTGGGAGGCTGAGGCAGGAAAATCTCTACCGAATTCCAGTTTGGTCTAGGTAACTGAAATCCTGTACCAAAAAAAATCCAGGGTAGGGTCTGCAGCTCAGACTTTTCATTTTTCTAATTTCTTTTTTTTTTTTTAAAACTTTATTTATCTCTGTTATAGCTGGCTCAGCCTGTGTTGGGGGTGGGGCTGGCGCAGCATGTGGTGCTGGGGATTGAACTGCGGTCTGTGTGGTTGCCTAACCTTGCCAAAGCAGGCACTTTAGACCGCTGGCCCCCTCTAATTTCTTTTGTATCATTCTTTCCCCAAGACCAGACAATCCACTAATTATTTGCTTTTAAAGTATTTTATTGAGTTTTTCAGAGGTATTTCCTTCCAGAAACCGAAACAAACGTAAGCAAACTTTATCCACTTAGTGTTGTAAAATTTCCAACTGAGTTAATTGCAACTGCAGACTAACATTAAGAACGAGGTAAGTATCTGCCCAGCATCAGACAGGAGACGTCCTCTGCCAGCTAAAACCTGAAATTTCACAAAATGAGAAGCATTAGAACCACGCAGCCACGTGGTGGCATAAAGGCAAAGCTGGCTGGGCAAGAGATGCTACCCACAAGGGAAGCCCAAGAATGGATCAGGTGGTTTCAAGGATCCTCAAAGACACTCAGAGACTCTAGTCCAACCAGTCATCATTTCCACTCTCAGAGCTGGGAAACAAAGTGACACTCACCTGCAGGAACAGGAATAAGGCCTTGGTGACTGCGGTCACAGCCCACCGATGACACAGCACAAACAGCAGGGATGTTATGCTATCCAAGCATCTCGGGACCCCAACAGTGAGGGAAGCGGCAGATCCCAAACCTTAGGTTTTTAGCCATCAAGTTAGTGTGGAGTTCTGGGCACAGAGGGGCTCTGCTCCTGGTGGGGGTTCCCAAGCTCTCATGCTGAAAAGATGAAAGCAGGATAGGCCAGTAAGAGCCAGAGCAGCTAAGGCCTCCCAGAAAGCCGAGCATCCAGTCCCCTAATGGGTCAGAATTTATTTCTGACATCAGGACCAGTGTCAGAGACTCTAGTCTGTGAAATCATCATTCCCAATTTAGGGACATCTGGATCAAGGAAACATGTTGGGAAGAGATCTAGCACGCTCAAAGCCCCCTGCCCTGGCACAGCAAAATCTTTAAATCCAAACCCAGAGACGGTTAAGTTTGTGAAGGACGGCCGGCGAGATGGTTCAGTGGTGTAAAGCGCCTGCTTAGGAAAGCTTAGGCAACTGCAGGGACTGCGGTTCGATCCCTGGCACCACATGCTGCGCCAGCCCAACCACCAGGGCAGGCTGAGCCAGCCACAAAATAAATAAACAAAAACACAACAAGCAAACAAATAAATAAAATTAAAAAGTTTGTGAAGGACAGAAAAGCAAACAGAACAGCAGACAGTAGCATTAGAGTTCTCATATATCCATTTCATTTTTTCAATATATCTAGCACAATTTCTATAGGTTTCACTAAGGAGACTGGACTCGTACTGATTCTCCTGTTTTCAGCCTCCCAAGCCCTGGGATTACAGGCTTGCGCCACCACACCAGTCAACCGTTTTTAGAGTGTTGGGGGGTCAGCCCGGCCGCTGTGCTCTGCCTAAGCAGGCGCTTTAGCCCGCTGAACTATCTGACCGGCCCTAATGTATCCATTTTATAGTATCAGGGAGAACATGCAGCACCCAACCGGGAGTGATAGCCCTTGCCTGCAATTTTAGCACTTGGGAGGCTGAGGCAGGAAGATCACTGGCAATGAAGACCAGCCTGGGCCCGAAATAAACTCAAGGCCGGCCTGAGCAGCATAGTAAGACCCTGTCTCAAACATACAAAGCGAACAAATAGAACAGCTTCTTGTGAAAGACAGCTCGGACACAAAAGGAGGGAAAATAGCAGCAGAGGCTCGAAGGCCTGACACATACCTGTACTTAAGGGTGACAAACGGCAGGAAACTGAAGACTTCCTCGGAGCTAAAACACAGCAGTAGAAACGTCAGCACGTGCTCCGCTCGGGCCACCAACCGCCCCTAGCTCAAGTACTACTACATTTTGCGGCCTGAGGAGCAGTCAGTGCGCTGCGGTGAAGGCGTCAGCGAGACACTCAGAGCCACCGAAGTCATCATCACCCCTGTGCCCCCCGCGGCGACCGCCAGCCACTGCCCACGTCGCAAGCACAGACACGACCCACTTACCATCTCCATCTCGCCGCGCGGACTCGCCCGCCTTCAAGGCCCAGGAACCTGGGGGAAAAAAGCCTTTGCGCTAGCCGAGGCCAGGGAGGCTCCGGCCGAGCTCCCCGCGCTCGGGCTGGGTCAGTTTCAAGCAGTAGCGTCATGGCAACCTCAGAAACTCTAGTCTGTGAAGGTGAATCATCCTGCTCAGCCCCGCGCTACAGCCTCGCTCAGAGCAGGGCCCCTAGGTACCTCTATGCCGGCTGCTGCGCGAGGGCGGGCTCCGTGCTTCCCCTCGGCTCGGCAGCACGCCACGATGCGGACCTCCAACAAACGACCACACCCGCACGCCATCACACCCGAGCCCGGCACACAAAGGGAAGGCGGGCCTCGGCCCGAGCTATATAAGGAGGCCCCGGGTTGGGGGCCTGCCGGGCACGGTCGTCCTCGTATATGCCTGACTCACGCGGAACATTTTCTTCATCGTTCGTCCCACTGAGGAATGAAACAGTACAAGAGAGTTCTTGGAAATATGTCCTTCCGTCAAATAGTCGGAGAAGTTTCGTAAATTTTGATGAAGCCACAATAACAACAAAAAATACAGGCGACCTGGCTGGCCACGCGGGTCCCTGGCTGGCAGGACCCGCGCGGAGGAAAGCGGTGGGTGCCGGCCCCCACTTGTGGAGGCAGCGGTTGTGTGCATGAGTGCGCATCCTCATTCTCTGAGCTACGGTCTTAGCGGTTTTCTGCCACAGGGCTTCGCAAACTGTCCAGGCTGGATTAGAACCTGTGATCCCATTGCCTTAGTCTCCCAAGTAGCTGGGATTTTAGGTAGGCACCTCCGTGACCAAGTTCACGCCCTTTTTTGGTAGGGGGGATTAAACCTAGAGCCTTTACTGAGCTGTTTCCTATCCTCATCCCTCACCCATGTATTTATTTTATTTATGGGGGTGGAGACAAGATCTCACCATGTAGTTCAGACTGTCCTCGAGCTATGTAGCCTAGGCAGGCTCCCAACTTGCGGAGATCAACCTGTCTCCAGGGACCACAAGATTACAGGCATTCACCACCATGCCTGGCTTTTTGTGTTGTTGTTTTGAGACAGGGTTTTTTATTTTGTTTTGTTTTTTTGTTTCGTCTTTTTGAGACAGGGTCTCGCTGTGCAGTTCATGCTGGCCTTGAGCTCACTTTTGTGGCCCAGGCTGGTCTCAAACTTGTACTAATCCTCCTGCCTCAGCCTCCCAAGTGCTGGGACTACAGGGATGCGCCTCCGGCTAAACAGGGTATCTTTATGTTGCCTAGGATGACCTGGAACTCCTGCCAAGCTACTCCAGCCTGGAATTACAACATGTGCCACTACACTGGGCCAGTCCTTTTTAATTTTTGAGACAGTATTGCTAAATTGGTAAGTTGAAACCAGTAGCTGAGCAGGAGGAGCGCCGCGAGTTCAAGGCCAATCTGGGCTACATAGTGAGCTCAAGGCCAGCCGAATTTAGTGAGATTACCTATCTTAAAAACACAAAACAAACAAAAATTTGCTACACTACCTAGACCAGTGGTGAGGAGCCTGCCCACTTGTGCTGCAGGAGGCTGTTTACATTATCCAAAGCTCTGCAGGGTTTATCATCCCTGGAGTTGCAGCCCTCCAGCCTCTCTGCCTCCCGGAGTGCTGGGCTGACAGGAGTGAGCCACCATGCCTGGCCGCACAGTGGTGGGGGGCACGTTCAGGATCCTCTGAACAGCACTTGTATTGTGGGTGACGGACATATATACTGCTGAACTGAGCACTGTCCCAGCAGAACTGGGAGCAACCAGAGCCGGTGAGGACTCGCCATAGGGTGACTCTGCGTTTGCTCTGGATCCTTGATGCACCAACTCCTGCATCATTCTAGACCCTGCCTTGCTGGGCCCTTCTCTACTTGTTTATAGATTGTGATGTTTGATGATGTTATCCTTTTCTTTTGTGAGAAAACCATATATAACAGGTTAATTTGTGGAATCCAAATCATATACTTTTTTTTTTTTTTTGCAGTACCAGGGCCTTGTGCTTGCCAGCAATCACTTATTCCACTGAGCTATCTCCCCAGCCCAATATAACGTCTTCTCTTTAAGGCATATAGACTGTGCATAAGAATAAAATTTATAAGGCCAATGTGTGTAGAGAAAATATATTGGTTTTTTCCTTATTCTCCTGCAATTATTCCATCTGCCTTCCCTCCCTTGAAGGGTTCTGCCTTCCACCAAAAAGACCTCTTCCAGGAATCACTTAGTAATCATTTGTTTGATAGATCCCACTCCCCCTGGAGTTCCACCTGGACTAATGCTCCAAAGTGACTGCTTTAAATCCCAAGCTGTCAGGGGCTGGGGAGATAGCTCTGCGGCACAAGTGCCTGCCTGGCAAGTGCAAGGTTGTGAATTTGAACCCAGGTCCCCCCAGAAAATTAAAATAAAATAAATACATTCCCAGCTGTGAGGGCCAGCCAAATAGCTCAGTGGATTAAAGGGGGCCATGATCTTGATCTATCCCCAGGCCTGCCGTGCCAGCCCCATCCCCAGGGCACCCTGAGATGGCAACTGAGACTGGGCTTGGTGGCACATGCCTGTAATCCCAGCATTTGGGAGGCTGTAAACAGGGAGTCTGATCTAGTAGTGACACCCTGAATACCCTGTAAACCCTTTCCTAAAAATAAAAAGAATTAAAAAAATAGTTTTCCAAGCTGTGTATACAGTGGCTTCTCATATCCCTTGCTATGAATGTAGTTAACTAGCCCAGCTTCAAGAATTCTGTTTTAACCCACTGCACTGTTCCTGACTCCTCTGACCTCTTTCAGTGTAGCTGCGACAATGAGTCGGTCTTGGGCTCCTGGTGCGTCTGGATTCCAGCTCACAGCAGAAAACCTCTGACCAACAGCTACTGGTCCTGGGAGCCAGGCGTAGTGGCGCCTGCCTGTAATCCCAGCACTTGGGAGGCTGAGGCAGGAGGATCAGTGTGAGTTCAAGACCAGCCTGGGCTACAAAGGTGAGCTCAAGGCTATCCTGAACTGCATAACGAGACCGTCTCCAAAAGACAAAAAACAAAACAAACCAGCTGCTGATCCTGGGAGCATGGAGGCTTCGCTGTCTTTCTCTCCCATGCCTGGTCTTCCTAAAAATAAAATCAGAAGTGGCCTCTGGCTTCTAATGGTTTTCCCACCTTTGTCTGCACATTCTGTTTCCTGGGCAGGCTGCACCGTGCACACTGCTTTGGCCGCTTCTGCTGTTCTAAACTGGCTTTGTATCTTTCTTAGCTTCCGCCAAGTTATTGCTGTTCGTTGTTGTGCTGGGGATTGACTCCAGGCCCTGATGCGCATGAGGCAAGCACCTACTACTGAGCCATGCACCCAGCTCCCAGGTGATCTTAGTGCGGCTCAGTGGTGGACAGCCATGGCTCTAATAGATCTCATGATCTGGGGATTTGCTCCCTCTGCTTCCTGTCAAGTAAGAGAGAAACTCCCAACTCCACTATGCAGCATGAAAATACATTTCCAATGTGTCATTGTCAGAGGCTAGAAGCCCATTATAGTTCATTTCTTCTGAGTAAAATAGGCCTTTGAGAATCAGGGCAGAAACCAAAGAAACCCTTTAACTTCTGTTCCTTTTCCACTGAAAGCTTCTGACAAGGCATAAAGATGAGCGAAAGTATTAATTCTGAACAGAGCAATTTAAGAGGAAGTCTTCCCAGACTGTTTTTTTTTTTTTTTTTTTTTTGTCTTTTTGAGACAGGGTCTCACTGTGCAGTTCAGGCTGGCCTTGCATTTACTTTTGTAGCCCTGGTCTCGAACTCACACTGAACCTCCTGCCTCAGCCTCCCAAGCGCTGGGATTACAGGTGTGTGTCACCACGCCCAGCTAAGTTTTGTCTTGTTTTTGAAAGTTTTTTTTTGCAGGACCAGGGTTCGAACTCACAACCTTGCACTTGCCATGTAGGCACTTGTGCCATGGAGCTATCTCCCCAGCCCTTCCCAGCCTGTTCTGAGGAGAAAGGATGGGCAGTTGTCAAACTAGTTGTGGGAAGGAAGCTAAGCACTACAGCAGCAAGATCCCCAAGAAAGGGCAGGGCTGGGAGGAAAGCCCATTGCATCAATCGCCCTGGCTCCATCCTGTAGCTTTTTTCTACCTTCCTCAGTTAAATTTGCTGTGGTTTCCTGTGGCTGTTGTTTAAGGCCAGCTGATAAATCTGAGGTAACAGCACAATTCAGAAACAAAAGAAGCTGGGGCTGATGTACATGGCCAATAATCCCAGCACTCCAGGAACCTGAGGCTAGCGGATTGCAAGTTCGAACCCAGTTTGGGTAATCTCAAAACAAAGACTGGGTGTAGTCCAGTGTGAAGGCCCAGTACAAGGCGGGGAGGTGGCACATGGCTGTAATCCCAGCACTCAGAAGGCTGAGGCAGGAGTATGGTTGTGCATCAGAAAACCAGCCTGAACTACAAAGTGAGCTCAAGACCAAACTGAACTGCATAGTTGAGACCCTGTCTCAAAAAGACAAAAAAAAAAACAACAAAAAAAACCCCCGACTTTTAGTTTTGGGGATGGAAGTCAGGACTGAATGCATGACAAATGCTTTACCACTCAGCCGTATTCCCAACTCTTTAAAAAATTTTAGAAAAGAGGTTCCTCAGATAAATGCTGTATTGCAGAGTAAGTAACAGAAGATGAGGGAGGTTCTGAATAATTTGTGTCTGGCTAGCCAGGTGAGGTTACAGAGCCAGAAGGTAAATCCACACCTCACTGTTGCTGCCTGGTCCGCACCACAGCCAGCCTACATAAAATCCTGAAGAACTGAAGCTTGGGTCTCTGTGAGCTCAAGGTATCAGTCATCCTGGATCAGCCTACTTCCCACATAGCACCCCAACTCTCACCATTTAATCGTTATTCCCCCCAAACCCTTCTGCAATAATAGTCCCTGAAACAACTCCGTTTGCATCAAAATGAATAACCCGAACTTCTGTCTGTTCCTTAACTTGTGGCACACAAGCCCCATTTCAATCCCAACCACACTCCGTAGAGCCATCCTGTGGCAATCTTCCTTTCTCCTGATTTTCCAGTCTTCTAAGATATATGAAACACACACAAACCAAATGATACTACCAATCTCAAAAACTGACAGGCAAACACATTTTTAACGTTTTATTTTTCATCATTTCACGAACATAAAAATATTGCCTTTCTTTGTCTTGGTGCAAAGCAAAAAAAATGTACACAAGGTGGCAGTATTGATTAGTTGGAGGAAAGAAAACAATCTTCCAATACTCACATTTAACCTAAATAACAAGACTTAGAAACCACAAAAATGCAGGACCTAGCGCCTCAGCCCCCCAGGCAGGCGGTGAATTAACTTCAGCACAGACACTCTCAGAGCAGAGGCCTCGAGTTACACAACACAGAGAGAGACAGCAGGGCCCCAGGAGGGAGGGAGGGACCCGGTCGCCCAAAGGACCGCTGGGATCCCTGCGCGGCTAATCCACCTCCTCGATGGTGGGGCCAGAGCCAGAGCCGCCCTTGGGTGCCTGCGCCCCGAA
>PVKN010043828.1:0-10178 GCA_004027915.1 Capromys pilorides
GAGGAGGGGAAGTGCAGGGAGGGAAGGGGGAGGGAGGGAGAGAGAGGGAAGAGGGGAGCGTAAAGCAATACTGGAAAAACCAGAAGCAGGAACCCAGCGTTACAGCCCATCCTTGCACATCTATGCGAAACTTGCCAGTAGCTTCCACATCTACTTCCTGCCTCTTTCTCCATCTGCAGGGCTGGGGGTTATCAACCTGTGTGAGGTTGTTTCAGTCCCACTTGAAAGTGAGGGGAAGCAAGACTGGGGGAGATGGAGTGACTTCTCCAGGGCAACACATCTAGAAAGAAGCGGAGCCAAACTCTGCCTGGGGTTTGGGCTGTATCTGAGCTCTCTCTTATTTTCTCAGGACCTTGGACCCTGGGTGAACCCCCTCTCTGGCCCTCAGTTCTCTTGTTTGCAAAGGGAGCATTGAGCCCAGATGACCTCTGAGGCCCTGTCAGCCTGGACTTGTTGCTCTGAGCAGAGCCAGGTCTGGGTGGGCCTCAGATGGGAGAACCATATTTCCTGGGCCCTCTCAGGCTTGGCTGCTAATGGAAGATTTCTGTGAGATGCCCAGCATCTTTATGTCTTCTGGAGTCTTGGGCACTGGAAGCTGAGCATTGTGCTTAGTTATTCAGAAAGCCATATATCCTCAGTAAGCAAGAAATCCACTCCAACAGGCAGGAAATGTCACAAATTGTTTATTGCTCTTTGCTTCATGTGGAGAGTGGGAGCTGGGGCCCTGCCTGAGTTAGGAGCAGGATGGCCCAGTGGGCAGCAGAAAGGGACAGCATCCCATGGCTCAGGTGACAAACCCTCTGAGTGACTGTTGGAGAGCTAGGGAGCCCTTGGAGTGTCACTTTTCCCTTCCGAGGCACCCCCCATGCACACCTTGCCCCTGGAGAGCAGTGGGTTGGGGTGAGCCCTCAGGACCCCGGGGGCTTCTTGAATTGTGAGGTTAAATGCTGTTGGCAGTGGGGTTGTCTGGTCCATTCTCTTACCTGAGGTTGGCCAGGAAGGAAGAGAAGAGAATAGCAGGAGGCTGAGCAGAGGCTGCTTTTCGTTTGTTTGGTTTTGTTTTGTGAAATGAGGTCTCACTATGTAATTTAGGCTCACTATGTAGCCCAGAGTGGCCTTGAACTTGCGGCAGTCCTCCTGCCTCAGCCTCCCGAGTGCAGGGATTACAGCTGCAGGAATTACACCACCAGGCCTGGCAGAGGCTGCTTTTGTCCCAGGAGTATTCGGGGAGGTGAGATGCTCAGCCTCCACCCTCCAAGGTTTCTTCCTGCTAGGGTTTTTTGGGTGAAGTCCATGATACCCCCATATAAGGTCTTCAGGAAGGAAATAGCTGTGGACATTCCAGGCTGGGTGAGGGAGAGCAGAGCAACAAGCTAGGCCATCCCTGAGCTGCAGGCTTTGCTTAACTGCGTTCATGCACTGTTGTCTACGATCTCATTGGGTTGCTGGGCTAAAGAATTCCTCAAGTCAGGTGATGGCTCTGCTCATGGATCAGTTTGTCAATTTGATTACTAGACACAAGTTTGCTCATGGGGGAATGAGCCCAACCTGGGTTAGGCCCTGGGCATGCGTGTGTGTATGTGTGTGTGTGTGTGTATGTGCATGTGGAGACTTGGCTCAGACAGTCCCCCAGAGGCTTGCAGTTAATTAGGGGAGGCAACAGTTAGGCGGCAGCCTGCAGTGGATAGAGAAGGCCAACATGGAGCATCTTTCTCATCAGACATTACAGAGAAGAGCTATCAGGGTGGGCTTCTCAGAGCAGGGGATGCTTATGTCATGGAAGATGTTTTGTGATTATCATACCACATGGATAGTAGTATAGAATAAAGAGTATAGAGTAAAGAGATTTTAAAAAGTATTTGGTACAAGGTTGTACTACACATCTTGGATTCATAGTGATCTTCCTGTTTTCAGCCTCCCCATCATTGAGATTATAGGCATGCGCCACCACGCCTGGTCTTGGTGGCTGGCTGAGCGCACCTGGAGGGTGGGGCTGGCAAGGCCTATGTTGCTAGAGATCGAATTCTGGTCCCTGAGCTTGCCTGCATGGATTTCTTTCTTTCTTTTTTTTTTTTTTTTTTTAACTTTATTTATTTGTTTATGCTATGGCCGGCTCAGCCTGCTCAGCCCGATCCCAAACCACTGGCTCTGTGGTTGCCTAAGCAGGTGCTTTAGACCACAGAACTATTTCACTGGCCCAAAATGTTTTTCTTTTTCATATAATATAATAAAATATAGTATAATATAACATAATATAATATAGTATAGAGTAGTGTAGTATAATGTAAAATATAATACAATACAATACAATATAATATAATATAATATAATATAATATAATATAATATATATTATGGCTGGCTCAGCCTGCCCTAGGATTGGGGCTGACGCAGCATGTGGTGCCAGTGATTGAACTGCAGGCCCTGTGTTTGCCTAAGCTTGCCTAAGCAGGCCTTTTAGATCACTGAGCCATCTCGCCGGCCTCACAGATTTCTTAAATTTTTCTTCCCGAATAATTATTGCCCAGAAGAGAGTATGGTGGAAGAGGTTTAGCACGAGGCCACAGCTTCCAAGATACATGTATAACGAGGCCGTGGAAATGAAACTGCTCTCTGCCTATCATGCTGCCCTTTACCCAGGGCTCCGCCTCCTCCCTGAGCATCCACTGACATGAGCCCAGAGGAGCCTTCTTGGCATGGAGCAGCCTCTGCTCAGTACTGGAACTCTGGCCTGTGACCTCCCTGTGGCTCTTGCCTCTGTGCTCCATCTTGCCCTTCTGTCCAAGTTTGTGGCAGAGGCTGACTCAGGCAGGGGCTGGGGAACCTGGCCTGCTCTTGATGCCTGCCCTGATTCCTGGGCCAGAAATCAGGATATCCCTGAGAGAAGAGCTGACTGACATTGGAAATCACAGCTGGGGACATGCATTTGGCATGCTCGAGTCCCCTGAGCACCTGTGCTGCATCGGACCCTGCCCTGGACCTGCGTGGGGAGTCATGAGTCCCCTAAGCTCAGTGGCTTTGTAACAAGTTTCCTTCCTGGGGGCAGGGACATTTTCCTAGTTTGCTCTTAATGCATGGGCTAAGGCACAAAGTACTTCTTGTCTGGATGTGTCAGTGGTGCCAGACCAAGAGAGAGAGACCAGTTTGTACAGGCGAGGGACACTTTGCTAGGCCTACTTGGCACTCACTAATTCCATACACAGGGGCCTCATAGCCATCCTCTGTCAGCCTGAGGTGTCTGGCCCAGGCTCTCTCTGGCCACAGAGCCCGCTCAGCCACCTCAGCAAAGTGCGCCCACACCCTTTGCCGTGAGCGGTAGGAGCGGTGGCCTTGCAGCCCAGCTCCCTGCTGACTGAGGTGTGTCACACTCCGGAGCCCACCAGAGGCCCCCAGAGGGCACCCACTCATGCTGGGTCTTCACTGGCTCCCTTCTCTCCTCCATCTCCTGGTCCCACTTGCTAGGCTCACCTCCTCAACAAATCCATCTCTCAGATCCTTGCCTCAGGATCTGCCTCTGGGGCAGCCACCCGAGATGCAGGTCAAGAGAAGGGGACTGTGGTTGGCCCCAGTGTGGTGAGGAGATGTGATGGGACCATGCTGTCCAAATGTGATCTTGGGTGCGCCATTCAAGCCTTAAATGTCACACCGTCACCTGAGAGCAGGGAGCAGCCACGAGGTGTGGCTGGTTTTGAGAACCAAATGAGCCGACGCTCCCGAGCATCATGGATCCTGCATTAACAGGAGCTGTATGACTATTACATGTTGTGGACAAGCTGAAAATAACCCACAGGTCCAATTATTAGCTCAGTGCCGGGGAGGATGAAAGGTTGGGGGCACCGGAGCTTATCAAAACCAGTTGAAGAGAGCCGCGTGTCTGGGGAGACAGAAGGCAGCCACCTGGATCTTTGGACAAAGACCCCATTGTCCTGTGGTCCTAGCCGACGGCAGTCAATTGTGCAGTGGTGGTGTGGCGCCGAGCAGCTGCCCGGCTGACAATCGAGAGCCACGTCCCATTATGTCGTGAGCCCTCCTGGTCCCTTGGTTCTGGAGACTTGAGTGCTCCACTGAGTTCGCTTGCCAGGGACCTGCACCCCAACACCCAGTTTGAAGCCTCATCCAGTGGCTGTTCACTCTACCCCCTTTGGTGCCCAGGCTTCCCTGGGAAGTATTTATTACCCGTCAGTGTGATAAATGAAAAGTCATATTTTACCGTGAATTATCCCCAGCCCATGAGAAGCACAGATCTATGCCTGGAGAGTTATTAAGCACTTACCACAGAATGCTATAAAAATCTCATCATTTTCCCCAAGGGGCTCCCCCGCTGAGGAGAGGCCAGGGGAGGGAATGTGGGCAAAGGGGCCTCAGGAGTGGAGGGGCCCAGGAAGGACCGAAAGGCCCAGGTGGATTCTCTGTTCACAGCAGGGACCTTAATGGGTTCTGGTCCTATGTTGGGTTGGGGCTTTGGTTAGGATCCCAGGACTCAGTTTCCCCATCTGTAGAACAAGAGAGCCGGGGGAGCCAGGGCTAGGGGAGTTGTGGGCCACTTGTCCCCACTGATTATGGCTGATCGCCTGAAGCCACTACTGTACGTGCAGCAAGCGGACAGCAAAATGAATCGGACTCCCATCTGGGGAGCGGACGGACTTAATTGCGAGCCGCCGCAGAGACGACGCGTCGGTTCATCTTTTTGTCTGATGAGGAATCCGGGTAACACTCAGGATCTCAGTGGGAAAGCAGACGGCCTGCGCGCTCCAGGATGACTCTGCGCGCGTTTTAAACGAGGGAATAATCTGTCAAGGTGTGGGCAGTGTGGGGCAGCTGTACAAGGCCGTGTGGCTCCTCAGGGGATGAGGGGAGGGAAGGGAGTGGTGACCAAAGCCAGAGGGGCCTCGGAGGGGGAGCCCGGGAGGTCAGGTCCTCTCCTTTCTCCTGTTCCTTTGTCGTTTTGCACGGCTCCCCACTGTCAGCCACAGGAGGCCAGGGAGAGTGGAGCCTGGGCTAGGGTCCATCGCTGGGTAAAGACCTGAGCCGCTAGCTACCGGGAAGGGATCCTGGGAGCCCCCAGCCACTCCTCTCACCCCTGAGCGGCTCCAAGGCCCGGGAAGTCCTTCCTGCGAGCAGGCCCTCACGGGCTTCTCCATAAATCCTCCCCACTTAACCGCGGCCCCTGGGGCACCCGGCTGCAGAGGCACGGCGTCGTGTGGGAGGCAGCCGGGGTGGCTACAATTAGCTGTAGCTGTTAGCTTCGGCTGACCCCTCTGCGTTGGCGGAGCGGTTCTTCTTTCTCTTTGTTGACTCCCGGTTTGCACGGACAGTAATGATGCCCGTGTTTCTGGTGGCTCTGCCTGCTGCTCGGTGCTCACTCCGTGCCTTCACTTCCCTGCCTTCAATAAAAGACTAATGGAATGGGTCCTGTGTCTCATTAGGCGACGTTCTCTGGGCCTGCAGGTGTCTCCAGGGGCCTGGAGCTGAGTCGCTGCCGCTTCCCTTTACACCCAGCATTTTCCTTTCCCAGGACCTCAGCCCCTGGGTGCGTGCAGCTAGGAGGAGGACCCGAGCCCCTCACTTCTGCCTTCTCTGGTAGGTGACCAGGCGAGGCTCTTATAGCAGCTATCTGGAAGCACCAGGGAGGGGCGCAGGGAAAGCCAACCTACGACAGGGTCAGGTCCAGGGAGGTCCTGGGTCTCACAGGAATGGCACCGTCTGAGTCCAACTCTTGCTTGGAAGAGCAAACCAGGATAGTGGCCCAGTTCCTGTTTGAATACCTCCAGGGACAGGAGACTCACTACCTTTTAAAACAGCCTATGAGAGCTCTGCCTATTCTCCAGGCAAGGGAGATCGTGGCCATCTCAGGCATTTTATTGCCGGTGACAGAGCAATGGGGGTCAAGAAGACAACACATTAGCGTGACGTGATCAGTCACAGTCCTGGCTTCTGTCAGAGAAGGCCACTTGCCCCTCCCTTCCTGGCCTGGAGCTCACCAGACTTTCCCTCTGCCTGCAACCAGGCCTCCACAGGCCTCTCTTTCTAGTCAGCTCTGAGGTCCTCAGCCAGCAAAGGTGTGGTAACCCCAGTAGGTGTCCCTAGCCTTTAACCCCAGCATTCTGGGGGGCTGAGGCTGGTGGGCTGCAGGCTGAAGCCCAGGCTGGGCAATTTTAGTGACTTTGCAAGACTATCTCAGGGCGAGACTATCTCAACATTTAAAAGGTGGGGGCAGAGACATCGCCCAGTGAAAAGTCCTTGGGTTCAATTTCTAGTCACACTACACACACACACACACACACAGGTACACACACACACACACACACACACACACATAAGTACACACAAACTTGGCTCATCTGCATCTCAGAAGCCATTCAGTCTGCAGTTCCTGCCTCCCTGGGTTCTGCCTCAGCTTGGTGAAGCCTTTTGGGGTGTGTCCCCTCTCAGACACCCCAGTTTATCACTCCCAGTCCCTGCTCCTTCCAGTGCTCCATATTGCTCCCGCCCCTCCTCTGCCCTCCAGCAGGCAACTGTTGGCTTCTAGCCAGCACTCTTCTTTTCTGAGGAACATGGGGAGCAGAAGATAGAGGAGGCAGGACCCCAAAAGCCAGTCTTCATAACAGGTCCTTTGTCCTGTTAGGGAGGTAGCCCCTTCTTTACCACCTAACCCTCATCATGATATAATCTGCCTCTCCTGCCTCCTCTCTCCGGCTTCCAGGTACCTGGCCCATTCTTTCTTTGCCTAGAAGACCTTGATAAAATGTCTGATATGTTTCCCTTGGTTTTAAAAACAGTCTTAAAAAGTTATGCAGATAATGTCTGTAATAGTAGAAGAATTAGAAAACATGGGAGAAGTGTATAGAAGATAAAGCCACACAGTGTATTATGTGGAGATGGCCACTGCTGAAATCTTGGGCGTATATCTTTCCAGACTTATCTGAAAATATTTTTTCTCCCTCTGAGAATAGTATCATATCATACATATTATTTCACAACCTGCCTTTTCACTCAAAATATGTGAGGACATTTTCCCATGAAAATAAATATCCTCACAACATTGTAGTTTATGGCCCCATGGTGTTACATTGGGTGTGGGGTCAGGATTGGGGTTTCCAGGTTAGGACAGAGGGAGGCATGCCCTTCGAGTCCCATCCTGTGTGGCGCATCCTCCTGGCCTCCTCCTCACCTATTGACGCCTGCCTGCTGCCCCCCGTGTTTCCCTTGCCCCACATCTGGAAGCTCAGCCGGGCTTGGCTCAGCATGAATCTGTTTCCCAGTCGGTGTCCTTCCCGTCTCATCTCATCTCATCCTGCACCCTCCCTCCACAACGAGGCCAGCCTGGGTCTTGCTGCAGTTGCTGGCCATGAGTGGTGTTGGGGTTTTCATGTAAGAATTTCTTGTCCCTTAAAGGTCATGTCCAAATCATTTTCTCTCTCTCTCTCTCTCTCTCTCTCTCTCTCTCTCTCTCTCTCTCTTTCTCTCTCTCTCTCTCATCTTTTTGAGGCAGGCGCTCAGGCTGACCTTAAGCTCACTTTATAGCCCAGGCTGGCCTTGATCTCACCATGATCCTCCTGTCTCAGCCTTCCCAGTGCTGAGATTACAGGCGTGCACCACCACCTGGTTTTGGTGGCTGGCATGGCTCACCTGGGGTTCTGGAGCTGGCAGAACTCAGGTCCTTGCGCTTGCTAGGTAGGCGCTTAGACCACTAAGCTGTCTTCCCAGCCCCCTCTTTCACCTTTGCTTGCTCATGAGCCTCAGCACAGTCAGCTATGCATTAGTTAAGCTGTGCTGAAGGAGACCACTTGGTAAAGGGATTGTGAACTCAGTCAAGCTTTGGCTCTGCCGCTTATCAGCTGTGTGGCATTAGGCAGATTCCTGAGCCTCAGTTTCTTCATCTGTAGAGTAGAGCAACACTAGCACATCCTCATGGGACTTCGCATGCTAAGCAGCTGGTGCGTGGAAGATGCCTACTGCTTCTCTGCTTGACGCTGGCTCCCAGAGAGCAGGGCCCGTATCTTTCCAGTACAATCCCTGGCCCTAGGACCCAGAATGGCACCAGTTAACACATATGGTTTGTGTCTTAGTCACTCTTCTCTTGTTGCTGGGACAAATACCTGATACTCAAAATGAGGGAAGGAAAGGTTTATTTAGCTCACAGTTACTGGAGGTTTCAGTCCATATTCAGCTGGCTCCAAGGCAGAGAGGCACATGGCAGAAAACAACCTTTCATAGTGGCAGGCAGGAGCAAGAACACTGGGAGAGAGCTAGCAGCTGCTCAAGCAGCTCACTTCTCTTCTTTCCTTACATTGAAATGCAAATCACCTGCCCCAGGAGAGGGGCAGCACTTACAGCCACAGTAACCAATCACAAACTCCAGAAGCTGCCCCATGACTGCATGAGGCTTTGGAGGGACACCCATACACAAATCATAACAGTTTGTCACATGAATGAGCAAGTCTGATTGAACCCCCAATGAAGAAACTGAGGCCCAGAGAGAGATCATGACTTAGGTGGTCAAACAGCAAGCGGGAGGTAGTGTCTGCCCTCCAGGCTGGGGTCCTGTGTTTGGGCGTGGGCTTTTCAGTGAAATCTCCTGGACTTGCCTGTCTTCTGTGTGGAGGGGGCCTGGTTGCTTCAGCTGCAGCGGAAGGAGCAGATGCCAGGCACAGAGCTGTGTAAGAGCATCTCGACCAGAGGAGCTGGCCGCTGGCATACACTTCCCAAGAGCCCAGCTTTGTGGTCCTTGGAGACCAGAGACCCCCTCCCCTCATTCCTTCTCATTCTCTGGCTGAGCCACCTCCATCCTCTGCAGGGACAGGCATGGGACACAGCCCCGCCCTTTCTCCAGCTCAGTTCCCTGTCGCCCCTTCCCCACCTCCCCTTCTGTTTCCTAGAGGCTCAGGGCTGTTATTGTGGGGTGCAATCAACATGCTCGCTTCATGATACAGTGAGGACAGGAGTTGGGCTGCTGGGAGCAGGGACCTGGAGGGGTCCTAGAGACACAGTGTGGCCCCACATGACTGGGGTGACAGCGAGAGGTTATGCTCCCTCACCCTGGAGCTGCTAGACTTGGAGGGGGCTTGAGCGATCTAATTCCTAGTCTGCCCTGTGTCTGGCTCAGAGCTGAGGGCACCAGGGGTTGGCTGGTCACTGAGAGTCCCTCAGGTGCAGAGCATGGAGTACTGGGGCAGGGGCGAGCGGGCACTTTGGGCAGTTGTTGCTATGCCTCTTGTTCTTCCAAAGGGAGCCTGAACCAGGTATGTCATGGGGTCTCGGAGCCTAACACTGCAGGCCCCTGTCACTGTGCAGGTCACAAACCTACGGATAGACCTTGTGTCTTCGCTCTGTCATTGCGCACTTGTGGGCAAAATAGCAGTGATCTTGAGTTTTCTCCTGCACCCTTGGCACTGTGAGAGCTTCCTTTCCTTCCAGGAGGAAAAACTCTAAGGCCTAAAGAGATCAGGGCTGTTGGGCTCCCAGTATCCAGGGAGCACTTTACCCACAAGCTTCACACCAAAACCCCCATACCCTGGGCTGCTGCTCTGGGGACAAGTTTTCCCCACTCATGGTTTGGAGCCTGGATGTTTCCTAGAATCCTCTTGGCTCCTGCTGATCCCCAGCCCCTGGGGACTGGGAAGCTCTCTTAACCTGGACCCCTGCTGTGGGTAATTTGGGTTCCAGGGGAGTAGCATGTGACTGGTGCAACCATGGCCATGTGGGTTTGGGGAATATAGGAGGTGGCACCCAGGTTTGGGCCTGATGGCTTTTCAAAGGTGGAGGAGGAAGTGCTTTGGGAGGCTTGAATCCCGCACTGGCGCATCTCGGGAGCTGCCATGGGTCAGATCTTAAATGTTCCCCACATGTCCATGCGGTCATGGCTTGTACCAGGGTGATGCTACTGGGAGATGGTGGAGCCTATGAAAAGCAGGCCTAGTGGGGTGTCTTAGGGCTCTTGTGGGGCCTCAGGGCCTTCCTCTTTCCCTTTTTGGCTTTCCACTCATGAGGTGAGCAGTTTTCCTCTGCCATGTGTCGGAATCCCTTCCTGGTCCTCACCTTGGCCCAAGAAGTCTAAACTTACAATCCTAAAAACCCGTTATTGGAATTCTACCAAGTTAATTCCAATCTGCCACTCCCAGTACAACCTGTGGCAATAACGAAGACACTAAGACATATATTTAATTAATTTATGGGGAG